>CAJNYU010002706.1:170901-442118 GCA_905331475.1 Rotaria socialis
CCCCCCCCCCCCCCCCCCCCCCCCCCCCCCCCCCCCCCCCCCCCCCCCCCCCCCCCCCCCCCCCCATTAAAAATGAAAGGATCGGAGTAAATGAATATTGGCATTAAATATTTCATTCATAGATTTATTTTCTTCGCATAGATTAACGAGTGGGAGGAAAACATAAGTAGCCTTCGTGCTGATATCATATATTGTATTTTCACATGTTCAAGTCTATTATTTCAGGTGTTATATTTTCCAGTGTACCAGAACAAAATTTCTGTTTCGATTGAAATAGATTATAACGTACCTGTTTTGTTTACCAATGGACGGTGAATCATTGCTTGAAGTAATCAAACTAGTTGATTCCATTGATGTCTGTTTGACTCGACTAATGGAATCTAATTGTTCAAGAAATAAAATAGTAACAATTAATTGTTTCTTTTCTTGAATATCAATTACCATTGATTATTGTTGATGGACTAATTAGATCATTACGATCAAGTAATGATGCAATTCGATTCCAACGTTGTTCACGTTCTTCATATTCATCATGAACCTCTGCCAATCGTTCTCTACATAAAATAAAATTTCATTGCAAAATAAGAAACAACACAAACAAATATCAGTCACTAACTTGGCTGCGTTAATTAATTCACTAATATTATCCATACAACCTGTATGAGCAATACGTACAGCACCAAAGAAACCTTTTTGCATTTTTGAAATTTTATTCATCTAATCATCTTAACATTTAATTCATTGAAATGTTTTGAATAAATCTCTACCTGATCTTTAGCAGTTAGCATTGCAGTTTCAGCTGATTTACGTTTTTGTTCAAAAGCTGTTTCTTCAATATGATAGGTACGTTTAAGTAAATCAATTAATTCAGGTGGTGCTTCATATGATTGATGACGAGCATGTTCTTCTGCTTTACGTAAAGCTATACGTAACTATTTAAAAAATAATAAATTTAAATGAGAAAAGTTTTGTTGTTGACATGTATAGATCAAATACTTGTTCAATTTCTTGAACAGCTAAACGAAGTTGTTTATCATTATCAACTGTTGTGTCACGACGTTTTCGATATTTTTCAGCTTCTTCCTACGCAGAAACAAAGAGGATGAATTAGAACAATATATTAAAATGAAAATTAACCCACGTGAAATATTTAAAGTTAAATTAATAATAAAACTAGTGGAAATATCTTTTGACACTTTATCAAAAGATCTTCACAAGTAAATTATTCATTAAATAACATTTACTTTTTCTCTGAATTAAGTAAAAATATTTACTATTTACTTTAGTTCGTTGTACTTCAAGAAACCAAGAATTTAACAGTCCTCGATCCACTTTTGATTTATCTTGTAATTCATTCTCCATAGTTTTCATTCTATATCAATTGAAAATGATTTTTATTAAGAAGAATTTTCACTGTATCCTTACTTTCCAGTTACAGCAATTAAATCACATCCAGCTTTTTGTAATGATTCAAGTTCTCGTAACATCATATTCATACTTTCTTGTGTTTTACGATGCCGAATAAAAGCATATAGACAGGCACCAATCGATACTAATAATGCTGATATTAAAATTATATCTTTAATATAACTATGTGTTCCTAAATTAGTCAACTGTGCGTTTTAGATAGAAATACTACACAAATAGATCACATACGTTGTGGTGGACCAAATAAAACTACATCTGTAGCTTTAATAATTAAACGTCGTTTATGTCTTGGATCACGTATTTGCATGATTGTTGAAATATATTGCTTGTCGTTTGTTGCTAATCTACAAAAACAAAAACTAATAATTAATAAAAGAAAAAGAAAGTCAACCTTGGAATCATTCGACCATCAATTTGATTTCGACGAAAATATTCAACATAAGCTGATAAATGAACATGATTAACAACCCAACGAATGACTTCATCATTCGTCCAGTTATAAACTTCAGAAAGAAACAAAATATTTTATTTGTTGTGTTTTTTCAAGAATACAAACCTGGATTATTTTTCCATTGTGTCCATAAATCATCAAATGTTATTTGTAAATCAGCATTTTGAAAACGACGATGTCGTATTGAATCAGTTTTGGATTCTAATTCTTCATGAATGAACTAATAAAAACGTTATCGTCTTTAAACAATATATTATGTGATAAAAACAAAAGCATATTTTACATCACGACTTTCAGATGCTTCAATCAGTCCATCTTTATCATCATCCATTTGTTCATGTATTGTTTTAATGGCTTGACGGCCAAGTCGTTCTTTATCAGCATCCGTACATAAATTAAATACACCAGTACAATCTTTAAAATAATCAAAAAACATTTAACATTAGAATACTAAAACAAAACAAAACAAAACAAAAAAGAATACTAATAACCTGGATCAGGAATATTGTAAGCAACACTGTTATTATTATTATTTTTTTTATTCGATGTACCAGATGCGAATAAATTGATAATTAGAATAAAATAGAAAATAAATTGGTTCATTTGACTATATCAATCTGAAATGTGTAAAAGTGTGTATTCTACTTTTTTCTTTTCTTTAAGAAGCACGACGATTAGCATCATTGATTTGATGATATATGTCTTAACTTGATAAGAAAAGAATTACAGGTGAAACTGCATTAAATGTCAATTCATAAAAGGACAATCAAAAAAATATAAGAATCACTAGAAAGAAAAAGAAATAGTTTTTTTTTTGCTTTTTATCGGTCTATGAATGTTACAAGAGTCCTGAATCAATATCGATAGAAAGAGCACCTCGTTTTCATATTTTTATATTCTTCCAATGTTAGTATAATAATAAATATGCCAAAATGATAGACGATTTTCAATAGAATAAAATAGAAAAGAAAAATATTAATAGGAGTAATTAAGACTGCTATAAATATCTTGATTGAAAAAAATGATTATAAAAATTCCGTCATAGAGAATAGTTTCCGTTAGACGTAAACCTGTATAGATAGCAAAAATATTTTTATTATTGTTTTGACCATTTTTTTATTTTCTAAGCTCATTTTCTATGAGAATAACGTGAGAGAAAAACAGTACGTAGAGAGAACGACGAATCAATAGAATAGATACTTGTAGTTACCAGCTGATGCTGCCTATTACCTTTCATGCGTAGCTCGCATTTTTTATAAACACATATAATAAATTTTCCTATCTTCTATAGATGTAACTGAATACCATACGCACTTACTTCTTGTAAGAAAAAAAACAGAGATAATTACGTACGCCGAACAATTGTAAACTCTACATATACAAATGTAAATTATCATAAATCAAATTTAAAGAAAAGTATTAACCAACAAACATATCAATCCAATGTCATAATATAATGGTTAAATAAATGACTATTTGAAAATACAATATGGTATTTCTTGTGTAACCGCACTAGTAGAAGTAATGATTGATTGATTGATTTTCCTTATTCACATAGAGAATAGAATGAATAGCGTGAGAATATTCTATGATTCATCGGCTTATTATCAGTTGACAATGACGATCCAATGAAATCGATTTTTCGGTGAAATTTATTATTGGATGATTAGTAGAGCCTCTGACAATCTATATTGTTTTTTGAGAGTATCCATCTTTATTTTCAAAGCAAACTTTTTTTTATTGTATTTCGTTCAAGTAGATTATCTCAAAAAGAAAAAATGTCACTCTACGATGATGAAATACTTGAACCAACGAAAGACGGTGGTACAAAAGGTTAATAAAAAATATTGAAAAAAACACAATATTTTTCTTTATCTTTATCTTTATCTATTTCTATTCATTTTAATTCTCATTAGTTGGAGCTTGGTCTGATTCAATTAAATTACTTCAAGGGCCTATTCATGCTAAAAAATTTCATCAACAACAGCAACAACTTAAAGTAAACGATACTGTTGCAATCATTATTTTTGTTTTGTGTATATTAATCATCGAAAATTTTTAGAAAGATCTAACAAAAACTGTAGTTGGACCTGTAGCTGATCTACGTAAAAAACGAGCACCGCCATTACCAAGGCATACAAATGCTGAAGTTACATTTAATAGTATTACTGGAAAGGTTAGGATTTTTACTTCGAGAAATTTTTGATCATTATCTCAATTTTATCTAAGATGGAACTACGTGATAGCGCTTCTCAACTACAAGATACAAATGGACCATCACCTTCAGTCACAGCATTAATTCAAAATATAACATCAAATATATCTGTATTTGGTTATACAGATGAATATGATCCATTGAGACCAAATGATTATGAAAAAATAAAAGAACAACGTAAACGTGAACAAACTCGACGTGATCGTGATTTAGAGCGTCAACGTCGTAATGATGATGAACCAAAAGGATTATATGACGAAGATTATGAAACTGATGATAAGGATGATTATAATCGAGAATCAAATGATCGAGTAACACGAAAAGGAAATGTTTTTGCACCGCCTTCATCATTAATTGAAGAAGATAAACGAGCTAGCAGTAGTACCCAAAATGAATCAGGTAGATTTAAAAAAGAAATCGATGTCTGTTGAAATTACAAAATACTACATTTTTCTCATAGATACAAAAGATGATTATGCATCATTACCAGTATGGAATTCAGATGAACCTATTGAAGATATGGACACTGAAAGTTCAGGACCAAATCTTAGTTTTGGATCAACCAAAGGGTATTTTATCGTTTATTTATTGATTTTTACTATCTAAAATAGTAAAAAGTTTCAGAATAAAATTTAAATAATTCAAATTCAAAAAACTACTAGATTAATTCAAATTTTTTTGATACAAAATATTTCACAGTACACAGTATATATGAAATCTAGTTAAAATCTTTCTTGTGATCAGTACGTGGTTGGTAATATAAAATGTTAAAGACTTTTCTTAATTCTATAATTCAAATAGAATAAATGGCTAGCGCTTATTAATAAGCATTGCTTTATCAAAAGATCAGTAGTTGTACTTAGAGATGAGTGATGTTATTTAGTATTTGTTAATCATTGAACAAAATCTACATAGTTTCCAAGTGATTAGAATTAAATATGATCGGTACTAATTGATTAACAACAAGAGAGCAGACACTCGTTTCCATGCTAGAAATCTTTGAATATTACAATAAATTATTATAGTGTCTTTTAAAGAGCACTGGTAAACTGAAAATATGGTTAGAAACGATGAGAATCATATCTAGATCACAGAGCTATTTTGTACTAAAATGACGCACATTGTTGTGATTTCTATTAATTTGCGATAAACAGATACACTTGATTTTTAATGATAGAAATCAGTTCGTTCGGCTTGATTATTAAACAAACTGAAATCAACTCATGAGTATCCTAAAATATCAAGAGTTTGGCAATGAAGTGATATTGAGATATGAGAAAATCAATTTAAGTTTTACTCTTAGAAATTGTGACTACGAGAATACTTTTCCTTAACCCATAAGTAAGCATTTTATAGTTTGAAGCAGACTGTCTGATGAATCATTCTTCACAGGAGTTCAAATAGAAATATTTAAGACTAGAATCGGAATAGAAATGGCTTAATACTTTAAATCGATAGATATTAGACTAAGTATTGGATCTTTAATTTTGTTTTGATGATACATCTCAATAGCTAATAAATAGAGTAGACAATCATCATGTTTATTTTGTGTTTCTGATCTGAAATATCAACTCAAATGATAACGATCAATGTTCTATTTTCAGTGCTGCTGCTGTTGCTAAAATGATGGCAAAAATGGGTTATCGAGAAGGTCAAGGTCTTGGTAAATCTCAGCAAGGTATGAGTTCAGCATTAATTGTTGAGAAAACTAGTAAACGTGGTGGAAAAATTCTACATGAAAAAGAATTATCATCGAAAGGTAAGCAATAAATTAAATCGTAAAAATTGATCATCTATTTTATTTCAATATATTTTAGATTCAATTTTATTTCCACCACCATTAATACCACCACCTCCTCCTCCTCTTTCTCTGCCAATGATGGTATCTCCGTCTGTTATGGCCCCGAAAGGTGATTCCGGTATAAATATAGCTGTTGAATTAAAAGGAGCAACAAAAGTCATCTTACTGAAAGTATTTAAATAACTTAAAAACAACATCAGATCTATTACATATTTCTCTTTTAAGAATATGGTTGGGCCTGGTGAAGTTGATGATTTACTTGATAGTAAATCTTTTTTTAGATTTCATTTCAAAGAAATACAAGCCTGTTAATTTTCATATAGGTGAAACAAAAGAAGAATGTCAAAAATATGGTGAAGTCGAAAAATGTCTAATCTATGAAGTATGTTTAAAAAAAAGAAGTTTTATAACTATTTATTATGAATTTTAAATTATAACAGATTCCTGATGTACCCGAAGATGAAGCTGTTCGAATATTTGTTGAATTTAAACGAGTTGAATCTGCTATTAAAGGTACGTCGCCTTATATCTATGTAGTTGAATTGTTTCTTTCGATCGGAATTCTCTGTTACCGGGTTCGAATCCTCGTTGAGGAATCTCTTTGCTATGATGATTTAAATGATAGGTATGATACAAAAATAAGTGATTCCATATCATAGAGCCAAAACTAATTATCTGAGCAAAGTTATTTATTAATTTATTATTTTATAAATTTAGCTGTTGTCGATATGAACGGAAGATACTTTGGTGGACGTGTTGTCAAAGCAAAATTCTACAATGTAGACAAATTTCGTCGATTTGATTTGGCTGATGATTCTTGACAAGAAACATTTTATTTGCCTCAAATGCTTTATGTCTTGTACATTTTATGTGTTGACTAAAAAGAAAACTGAGAATACAAACGTTTGAGGACCATTGTTTTCTTTCTTTCTTCCAGATTATGTCTGACGACAATAAACAAGCATTTAATCTTGAAGATGATTCGGATTTGAATGGTGATGATAATGAAGTATTTCATTCCGACGAAGAAAATAACAAGAAAAATCAAGATAATCAATGGATTGATGAATTACGTTTAGCACTTAAAGGTGGATGTGATTTAGGATCGATACGATCTATTGGAAAATGCCGCCCATTAACGGATGATTTACGTTTATCAGTTTGGAAAGTAAGAAAATAAAACTGAACTTTTTAAATGGAATTTCAAGTAAATCTTTATTACATGAATGAAATTATTACGGAAGGATTTTTCGAAAGAAATAGTATAAACCTAGTTTGAGAGGATCGCTACTTAGTTCTGTGATGATTTGATGTTCAACTGAATGTTCGATAAGCCCATGTAATCGCCCAAGGTGATCGAAATATCACTAAAAAACTTTATAAGTACACCGATGCACTCGTGCTTAACTGCCAAAAGATTTTCTATCCTAGTGTATTTAAAAGATTTCCGTGCAGAATACATATTTAAAACAATATTTTGGATATGATTTAAGTTTTTTCCATAATCGAAATAATGAAAAAACTTGTTGATCTTACATTTCTAATCCGTATTACACATCCGTACTTTATTGATGATTGAAAAAGGTATGATCATTTTTTCCAGACTATTAAAGTTCTAAATAATGGTTTACATTTTCCGTAGTATGAACATTACTTAAATGTTATAATCAATAAGATTTTTTTATTCATAATATATATTCTTTTCTTTTTTAGACTTGCCTTAATATCAATGATATCAATGAATATGATTATGTTGATAGTGATGTATTTGATTTACCGGAACAGAATCTAATACGTGAAGACGTTTTACGTTTAGTGCGTAGGTGTAAAATAAATCAAATTATTTAATAAATTTTATATTTTTAATATTGCAGGTTCCCTTAAAATAAATGAAGATATTGAAGCATCAAGATTGAGTGATATTGAAGCAGTTTTAACATTCTATTGCAAAAAATAGTGAAGAAATTTGCAAAGATTTTTATTATTTAAAAGAAACTAATTCATTTATTTAGTAACGAAAATTATGAAAAAGACAATGGATGGATTGATATGTTAAAACCATTGGTGACGCTCGATTATAAAGATCGAGCTGAACTCTATGCATTATTTGCTAGTATTCGTAATCGATATATTCCTTGGTATGTTATTGTTATTTAGTGTAGACTTGGTGTCAAATAAAATATGTTATTTTTCAGTTTCTGCGAAACTGATGGAATGCCTTTCCATTTATTTCGATTATTATTACTTTATCACGATCCAGAATTATGTAGTTTCTTTGATACTAGAAAAATTACACCCGATTTATATGCACATATTTGGGTATTATTCAGACAATTTTTGTTCTGTGTAGCTTGCTTTCTTTTATTATCTAGGTTCGAAGTTTATATGCTGGAACATGTTCATCAGATGTAACACGTCATCTATGGGATGGTTATTTTCAGCATGCAGATCAATTTTTTATTTTTTTTCTTGCTCTAGTATTGCTTATGTTTGTGAAGTAAGAAATGAATTTATTTCTATAGGAAATTTTTGTAGACAAATTATAGAGAACAATTGTTCGAAATGATTGATAAAGAAAAAGATGAAGTCATCAGTAAATATTTTTATATAGATTCATTGGGAAGGAATTTTATTCATCTATTCTATTAGATTTGATATCTAAAGCACCAGCGAATTTAACTACTGATGATCTTGAAGATTTCTGTTCATTAGCAAATCACTATGCATCCAATACACCACAATCATTTAGAAAAGTGAACGAGACAAATGACAACGATGGCTAAATAAAGAATTAACCTGTTGTTTTTTGTTTTACTTTAGGAATTTTGTTCATGTTTATTCGATGAAACAGACCGTACAACTTCTCAAAAAGCCTATTCAGTTCAACAGGCATTATGTTTACCTGTTTCAGCTAAAGAATTATTACAAGCAAATCAATTAGGCGGAGTATGTAATTATGCAGAAGATTTATTTTTCTTATTGAATCAAATACTTGTTTGTAGAAAGAAGGTGTCAAATATTTTATTGTCGATTGTCGACCAGCCGAACAATATAATTCGAAACATCTTTATACAGCATTTCATCTTGATGCGAATCTTGTAAAATAAACATTCATTTTTTTATTATTTAGAGAAAAAAACATTATTTTTGTTTGCACAGCTACTTGAAGATCCAAAAGAATTTGGTGGAACTGTTGATGCTCTTCGTGCTACACAAAAACATTCAATTGAGGCTGGTAGGATTCATATTGACATGAAGCTATTTTGAAAAATAGACTATCTGTATAGAGAAAGTTCAGCTATTGGATAGTTAAAAATATTCAGATTTCTTATTCTACTAGACGAATGAAGTCAGCCAAGTGATAGATCAATTTTGAAATAAGTTATAGTCAATTAGCTAGATTTTATCACACAGAGATCATTAGATCATTAAGTTATCTTCTAAGTTGTGTAGAGATGCATGAAATTAGAAATAACAAATTTAGTTATATATTCTACGATGCTAAATAAACTATCTATTAAATCTTTATTTCAAGAGAAATGCCGAAAAGCATTACTCAATTATCGGCTAACTAACTTAAAAACAAACCTCGAAGAATTCTGTATATCGAAAACTAAAGAAGTTTGATTTCGTGCATATCTAATCTGAACAAATAGATACTTTAAAAATGAAACCACAATTAGATAATTGATCAATAAAGTTTGAGCGTTTTTCCTTCCAATATCTTTTGATTTAATTAAAATAAATTGTTTATACTCTTTATTCAGACTAGTACACGTTTTTAAACATACAGAAATATCTACGTAGTTATTTTTGTTTTTATTTACGTTTGATTAGGAGCAACAGCGGGCGGTGATCATTTATGTTTTATGGGTTCTGGTCGTGATGAAGAAGACAAATATGTTCGCATGGTTGTTGCTTATTTTCTTCGACGAAACATAAAATATATTAGCATTGCTTCTGGTGGTTATCGAGGTACGTTCAAATAATGATGCTTGCTTTTTTTATCATATTGAATCTGCATAGTTCTTGCTAAAGCAATTGAAGATCCATCTATGATAACTAAAGCTAAATCAAATACAGATAAAATTAAAAAACACGAAGAAACATCTATTGGATTCGCAATCAAACAGAATATAGCAGAAAAATTGCCTGTTATCAATACACAAGTAAAATTCAAAGAAAAAAATTAATGAAAACTTTTATTTTTTGTTCATTAGACAACTGCACTTTTCAGTATGATTTCAAGTGCTGTTAAAACTAAATCGATGGAAGTAAGAGATAAAGTTAAAGATTATATAACTCACAATTCATCAAGCGAATCAGCTAATTCTACAGCTAGGTTAATGATTGAATATGATATTTTTTTTTCTTTATTGTTTATCTTTTTCTTTTTGAACCATAGCCATGTTAGTAAAGAAGATAAAGTTGGCAAGCTTTATCGACAACCAAACCAAGCATCTGTTTTTTCACTGGATGATGATCAGGAACAAGAAGATGGTAAGAATATATGGCACAATTGAATTTTTTAACTTTGCATTTCCTAGAAAAAACATTATCGAAACAACAGGATGCTCCTGAACTTGTTGATGTTGAATCATGGTTTCTTCGTAGTGATATGTTATATAAATATGAATGTGAACACATTGATGAACATAATCGAACACATCCAAGGTGAATATTGAAATGATTTAACTAACACAAAGAAAGGCTCTTTGACATTAACGAAAAATAAGCATAGATACAGTTTAAAAGAATGCACATAATAAAGATTTTCACTTAAAAAATACACAGTTAAAATAGTAGAAACGCACTTTATTGATGTAGTTAAAATAAGAGGAGTAAACCAATGAATTGATTAACGGTAATGTAAATTTCTCAATGAGTCCGTCTTATTTCAGTCTGATTAAAACGTTATTCAATTAGTATTTTTTCGATCAGATTATTTAACTTTACACCCATGTTAATTCTAATAATTGTAAAGCCAATTCGTTTCGAATTTTAATAGAAACGTCGCAATTATTTATTATATTTAGGAACAATGCGAGCAGATATAAACAAGAATACTTTTTTCTTTCGATTACTTTATGATATGAAATGCTTCCTAGTAATTGATTTCGTAGTCCAAATATTTTCTATAACTAATACTAGTTGTAGATCTGAACAGCAAATCAGTCTGATCCAGACATGTTGTTGAACAATATCTTATAGTTAAAAAAAAATATCCAACTTTGCAGTTACTGATTCTATAACAAACAAAAATATCGATAGAATCGGTTGCATTACGATCCAGCTGATTAGAGCATAAGTTGCTTTTTTGCCACGACAAAAATTGCAATGATATAATATTAGATTTTAAAAACTTTGATCATGCACTATGCTACTTGTTTCATATTTCAATAATCAAATTCAGTCGCGTCGACTTGATATTTATCAAAAGTCATTATAAGATAAATTATTATTTTGATATTATCAAAGGAAAATTCCCAGTGTCAAAACAATTTTATCATAAAGAAAATCAAATATTCCTGAGACTATCTTAATGTGAACTATTCAATACATATTTTTTATTTATTCAATTGAATGAAACAAAACTTTGACATAACATATTTTATCTATATGTATTTAATTTTAGTCTTCTATTGGTATCATCAACACATTTGTTTATCTTGAGAAAATTACCTGAACATAAAACAATGGCAAATCTTGTATCTCGTCGCCCATTAGAATCCATTACAAAAATAACCAGTAAGAAAAATTTTCCTGAAATCATAACATTTCGTTATGCAACAAATCAAGACGAACAAGAGAAAAAAGTTAAAGCGAAAACAAAACTTTCGATAGACTGCGACAGAGTTTATTTACCTGATGCTGGTGATGCAACAAAAAATATCAAATTATTAATTGTAAAATCATTAAATATGTTTGATAATCCAAATGAAATCGGATCAACTTGAACTTCTTATTTTATAAATTTTGTGAAATTTTTCATCAAACACTAATTTAATTTAACTTATCAATTTGAAAACAACAATCAAATGTTGTCCATTTTATATAATTGTTAACATAAGAGTTCTGCAGAATACTTGTTGCTTTTCAGAAGAACAAAATTTCTGTGCGTTCATTCCTTTTGCAAGTTCATTCAAAAATATTTTTTATCAAAATATATCTCAGTTATCGTTTTCATGCAAATATTAAAAACAGATTAAATTTCTTTACAACGAAAATTTCGTTGCGATATGAAAGTTATTTCATTGAAACACTCCATAAAAATGAATGAATGTACAATGTTTGTTTCATTCGTTATTATTCGGAGTTCAGCTTGTGAATAAATTTGCTTTTTTTTATGAGTATCGTGATAATTCACAATACATTCAACTGAATTATTTCAAAAAATACGTTTCTCTATTGTTCTATAATTTCAGGATATGACATTGATCAAAATTTATAATCAATCAAAGTATAAAACTATATACACTATAGGATGACGATGAGCACTTTTAAATCATAGTTCAACTATAGTAAACAGCATTAGGCTTACAAAAATCTGCCAATAAATATCATCATCTGTGAGTATTCTACTTCGCTTTGGAGTAACATTTTCAGCTCGATAATAGAATTAGACATATTATCAATGTATTTTGTCGAGTTATTATCTTAATTCTTAGCAGTGTTACCAACGAATAATTTATTGGCATCAACAAATGAAATCTGAAGTTGGATGAGCTTCTCTTAGAAGTATTCGAACTCACTATCGAGAAAGTTAATAGAATGCTTCAGCTCTATCTGTAGATATGATCAGCGAATTGAGTCTTCTCCCGTCATCCATTGTAGTTTTTTCTGATTATACTACCAGAAAAATCGTATTATTGGACATGAGAATCATTCTGAAATATTTGAAAGAACATAAATACATACATATTAAATATTTCTCGTGAAAAATCTCATTCTAACAAAGTATAAGACATGAGATTCAACAATTTATATTCGCGTGTTAAAATCAATCTGAATCAATAGATTTCTTAACTCAAACCGAATATAATGTTCAAGATCGTATAATATTTTTTCAAAATCTTTAACTCATACATACAATTCTTTCGTGGTTTTACTGTTAACATATAATTCAATTGAAAAAAAGGAATTCGTTTTCGCAAACAATAAATCTATGAAGTAATAAAATGCAATAATAATAAGTTGATCAAGTATATAATTCACGTATTCTATAATCATAGGTTATACTCGAATCACTATATGATTAAGTCATTTGATCAAACTTCTGAGTTCATTATTCGAAATAAATTTGAGATGAGTGATGAAATCATAGAAATAAAAATTCTTGTTCGAATTTGATTGTGTGATAAAATATTCAATTAAAACTTTTTCTTGATCATCTAACTCTTATAAAAGAAAAAGAAACAAAAATTTGATAAATATAGATTATCTTAACATCAATTCTATTTCGTAATCTATTTTTCTTTATTTTTTGTACGCTATTTTAGACATATCAATAGGAAGAAATCGTATTGAAATAGTCTTCTTTAAAATAGATTACTCATTCAAATTAGTTGTCATTTTTGCATGTAAAAAAAACTGAAATAAAACAAATATCTATAACTGTCTTGTCATATATATATATATATATATATATATATATACGTATATATGTATATGCATTCTTCTCGTACCAACTGAATATGATAAATCGAAGCTGACAAGACCATCCACCGATGAGCGTAAGGAAGCCTAGGTTAATGTTACTTATCATTAGATTGACTCGAAAGAAAAAAGATACGCTTACTACACTCGTTTATGATTTTAAAAAAAATATATATATTGTGAATTGACGATGGGCGTGGACCATTGCCCATTAATGGACGATGTAAGGAAGGAGTTTCTCACCTTCTCATCGAACACGCATTTATCACGGTCCAATGATTAGTTATTTTAACGTTGAATATTGCGTGCAAATATATTCACATCAGTTCACTCTTACGTGTGTGAAGTATCGTCCAGAGAAAAGTACATAGTAAAAATTGTTACACGCGTCATCCGTTCAACTGAACTATCATTCGATCAATAGATAACTGTCATGGCATTACTTGAAGATCCAACAATTCAACGTATTCTTAATGAAGTTAATAAAGCTGCGACTGGTGGAGTGTTTGGTTTCGCTGGGAATTACATAGCTGATTCACCGAAACCGACAACACCAATGCAACCATTAAAAGTTAATAATTTTTACACTCAACAGCAACAAACACCGCTTTTTTATCCAACACCGGAAATGTTTGGCATTGATGATGTATCAAGTTTTGATCAAAATCTTGATTTAAATGGATCAGAATCAATGATACCTATAGCTACTCCAAATAATTTTGATGTCTACAGTTCAGGTTATTACAATTCAGTGCCGCAAAATATTATGTCACCGTATGAAAATTATAAAAACGATATGTTAAATAGTAGCAGTAATAATAATAATAACAATAATAACAATAATAATAATAATAATAATAATAATAATGATAATTCAATGAAACCCATTCGTACAACATCAAGTGTTTCGTCAACAAACAATGATATATTATTATCAGATAGCCATCGTCATCAAGAATATCCAACAGTACCACCAAAATTAGCAGCAGCTGTACCTAATCTGGGTTTAAATTTACGAACATCACCACCATTAGATTCTATGCCTGTTAATGTAAGTGAAACGATTCATGAAGTTATTCCAAATGAGACAACAGATATCGCAACAGCATCCATCGATTTATTAGCTGATAAAGATGATAATAATTCATTACCATCGAATAATAATAATGAAGAAATGGATCCACCGCATATATGTAAAGAAGAATTTTTTAGTTCTTATTTTTTCTAATGTTTAAAATTCATTTTTATACAAATTTTAGCTTCAGCTGGTCGAATTTTTTATGATCCAAACCCTCAAATAATTCAACGTAAAGGTTCAAATTCGGTAACATATAAACAAAATATAATTGTTCGTTTTCTACAACCACCACCAATTCCTAATGCTGGTCCGCTAGTTATCAAAGAAGTCATTTAAAGAAAAGAGTCTTCATCAATCATGCCTACTATTTCTCTCTCTAGATAAGTTCTCAACAACAGCCACCATTGCCACCTCTAGTTATTAAACGTAAAAGAACTGTGCCTGCTTTTATTTCTCTGAGATATATATTCTTTTTCTTTTTCTTTTTCTTTTAGAACGTCCAACACCACCAAAAACTCCACCACCGCTTATTATTCGTGAAAAACCACCACCCCTTCCATCATCCATTGCCACAAAGGTGATAACTCGGTAAATTATCTCTCTCTCCCTATAGATACATTTGTTTATTTATTTTGACAAAAAAAATGCAATGATTCCTTTTATTCTCAAAGTCATTTACCGCCTGAACCAGCTCCACCACGAGCTGTCATTATAGAACGTTTACCACCATTACCACCTAAACCACGGGATATCATTATTGAACGTTGGTTACCATATGAAATAGTGAATCAAAAACGTAAAGTCATTGTTGAACATGTGCAAAAGAATTCGAAAGAATATCCACAACCGAAAAATGTTATCATCACGTAAATTTGATTTAACTGACATGATCATTGTAATTTAGGCGTACTTTCAATTTTTGTTTTGCTATTTTATAGTTATGAACCTGTTTATGCAAAAATTGAACGTCATTTTCAAAAACAAAACGTGGTTCGTGAAGATCCTCAAGCGTATGCAAATCGTTTTGGTGAAAAATTATGCGAATCAGCGGCTGTTATTGAACAAGCACGAGCTGCAGGAGTTCTTGAAGATCTTGTAAATTAATTCGCTATTTTGTTTTTTCAATAGTTGATTTCATATTATTTTCTTTAGGATCCACCCGTATCATTTCTTACATCAACAACAAATAGTGTTGCTATAGGTACAGATTATGAATCAACAATAAAATCTATTGACGATCAGGCACAAAAACCAAGTAATGACAATGAACAACAAGAAGAAAAAGAAGTTACTCAAACACCTATGGAAAATATTCAAGATGATGATGTTTTTGTTGAAGAAAATGTTACACCATTCTATATGAATTCAGGTATTTAACTTAAAATTAAAATACTGATGATCAATTAATTCTTTTTCAGGTGAAAATCTTCAACAAACACTCCATCGTTTAGGCATTGAAATACCAGAAAATATTCTAAATGAACATCAATTTTGAGAGTGAAATATGAATTAAAGCATTTTCTTAGTTCTTCACTTTTTCTTTGTTGTATTTTTCTATAGTTATCGTTTAGTAGAACAGAAAGACTTGTTTTTTCTATATATATATATATATATACCTTTATTATGGTCAATAAAAGGACAACAAAAAGGAACCTGCAAGCGTTTATCTACTGTTCAGATTTTTTAATATCAAGTGCTAAAAGGACGAATATTCAATATTTATACTTATTACAGGTTAAAATTATGAAAGAAAAGCTTGAATTAGAATTCAAATTGCCATAAATATAGCTACAGTCAGTTGATTTATCTGAATAAAATAATCAGTTGATATAGAAGGTATACCACATCTGCAAAAACGCTGAAGTGAAGTCAGCATATTATGGGTGAGTACTATTACAAAAATTCAAACAAATCAACTATTGTTGAATATTTAAATTAAGTTAGAAACAAAGGAAAAAGATTTGAATGAAAAATGTAAAAGAAACCTCATCTAGTTTTACTTGTGAAGATTATGTCTGCTGTGATTGAGCTGTTCTCAAATATTGTTGTTGATGATGGCGAAGTAAGAAAATGTGCAAAATAAAAATTTTCTACGCATAATTGAAACGCTACTTATATAACTCTTTTGGCACGAATTGATTTCATGGGCATAATTCGAACAAATCATTTGATGAAACAAGGGCTGTTGTGCTCGAAAACTTGAATAAGCTTTTACTATTATTTTGTTGAAACAACTTGTATTGACAATTTTAAAGGAAATCTAAGCTCCTGTTATTAATGGGCGTTACTAAACAATTGATTATTACTATCTATGTGCACTTGGATTGAAAATTGCTGCCATGTCAACGTTCTTATCAATATGTAACTAGATATGTTTTCTCTTAAAATAGGAACTAACTTTTCAATGATCGGTCTATTATCAATTTGTTGCATTGGAAAACTGAATAATGTTCAATATTGAATAATAATCGAAGAAATGTATTCGATTAAATTTAAATTAAAAATTCTACACTGCAGATTTTCGCAAGTTTAATTCTGTATTGTAAAAAGAAAACTTTTACATGTAAATATTGTATGTGATTTTTCCACACTACTACTACTAATTGCGGCTGATGAACAATAAATTAATAAGGAAATAAATAAAAATACCTGAAACATACGAAAAGAAAAATTTGTTCAATTAAGTTTTCTTTTCTCTTCACATACTGCATATATAATTTGTCAATGTTCTATATTATTTGTGCCAAGTAAAATGTAAAGCAATATATATGAAATTGGTCTGTTTTACATTCATCCACTCGTTCATCCTAGACAATACTATAACGGTTGATTTTTTTAGGTGCACATCCTTGTACGACGTATTGTTCGATACGATAAATATTTAATCAAAGCATTTCATGTAACCTTTTTTTATCATCTTTTTCGTTTGATGGGCGGTCATTTGTGACATGATTTCAAAATTTTGCTGGTAATAAAAATTCTATAAGATCAAAGTAAATACAAACTACTTGATTCATATAAAATAACTGCCAAAGTTATTGAAACATTGTTGCTTTAAATTTTTTTCTCTACTGTAATCTAAGCCAAAACGAATCAAAATTATGATTTGTGTAGAGAATCTCATTTCCAATACAAATGTCTATGTGCATTCGTATTAATATTGAAACCACTGGAAACAAATCAAAATTATATTGCATCTAATAAGCAGTATTAATCCACTATATATGTTACATTAAAGAGTTATGTATCTTATCAAAATTATTAAACATAAATTAAACAACAAGTGTTAAATTATTGATTGATGCGAGCATAAACAATTGAAATAACCACATGAATATAGTTAGTTTTTCATTTAAATTACGTAGATGATATTTATTTTATAGATAAGTTGACACAAAAGTCTGTTACAAATGCCAGTAATCTTTGAGATGCATCGCATCAATAGAAAAACATTCAGAGTAGATTTTGATTTAAAAACTCTGTTTTTGTATGAAAAATTGATTCTATTTAATATTAGTTGACATGCCATGACGTACACAACACACGTTTAGTTAGTATAAAGTTATAATTTGACTTTGTGTTCCACCTATTTGCACACCGGCTTGCGTACAAATACATATCAAGTTGTCATAGAAAATTTCATGAAATTGATTAATAACTAACTAAATGAAAGTATGCGTGTGACCTAGAAAATAATAAACTTCTAAAACTTATTATTCTATTTATTGAATCAATTGAAAAGACAAGTCACATTTTTTGATAGAATATAACAGATCATATCTAACGCCTTAATCACATTTTTTTCAAATTATGCAATCATATCGATATTTACATTTTGATTGAATCTTATTAAAATAAATCTATGGTATCAAAGTAAAACATTTGACTATAATAATAAAATTTTTTATTTATAGGATCGTCAATCTATAGACTACTGTCTAACTGATGTCTTAAATATAGATGTCGAAGAGTAAAGGTTCATGTTTTCCTTCATCTCGGATTTGAGTCTATTCAATTACGAATATTTTTGGTAAATTTGATACTCTAACAAAGATGGTCGTAAGGAATATCCACAATATACAAAGAATTTTACTATAATCATGATTAGATCTTTGCATTAAAAAGCAAAAAAGTTATCGCTGAAATTCCGGAAATTGTTTTTTTTAATCTCTTAAACATTTCTTTTGTATTTCAAAACGAATGACTATTCAAATGTATCGTCATACTGAAGAAGAGCACTAGGAGAGTCTACTTAGAAAATCTGCCTTCGAATCATTCAGGTTTGACTGGTTGTTAGAACAATACGACTCAATACATTTCAAAGTAGAAAGCTATTTAATGGTACTTTCGTCGAACGAAGTTCTCATTGATATTGGAAACCATTCACTAGGAAGAAATCAATTAGCTCTTCAATAGTATAGAGATACTTCGAATGGACGAAAAAGAAAATATACTTGACCTGGATTTTGTTAGGAAAATAAGCTGTCTGAAAGAGAAGAAAGATTATTATTCTTTTATTTAAATTCTAGAATATACATGCACGAGTACAGAGAAGTTTAGAATTGAATTGAATTATATCCATCAATGTGCTAATTAGTGCATGTCGAAACGAAAGAAATACATTGTAAGACAAAGAAATTAACTATGCACTTTGTGTTTCGATATAGAATATAGTTTATTCAAAGAACAAAAAGCAAACGAAGAGAATGTTTATAGACTGAATCAACTATTTCTATCTACTGTGGAACTTTTGTTACGTTGGTAAATGTCAGAATAGTTAAACTAGACAGATTAATAATTCATTGAATTACATAATGCATATGAATTTATCATAAAATATGAGAGAAAACTAAAACCAAATGATTAAAGCACGAGATAGAAAACATTCGTTCAGTTATATCCTGAATTAAAAAAGAAGAGACGATCATTGAGCAATGATCATTGTAGAAGATTTCAATGTCGCGTGTTTCGATTGTTCATTGACAATACTATTGTTATAATAAAAAAAAAGACAACAGATTCGAATGAAACATTGATGCCTCAATCCATTCTACAATGAGAATACTTGTGAGAAATGTAAAATACTGAACACTAGTGTTTGTTTTGCTCTTGTTTGAAGGAATTAGAAATTTCAGGATTGTTTTTCCTTATATCTATTGTACAAATTTAGAAAAGTTAAACTGATGTTTCGTTTTTTACAAGAATTCTAATGCTTTTAATGAAAAATATTTCTAGTATACTAAACGTGAAAGCACATGTAAAGACTGAGTATGAGAGAAAACGACTTACCTATGTGGCGTGTTTAATTATAATATCAGTGATAGGTATTTACAAATTTGAGCACAAATTATAAATAATTGTAGAGAATACTATCCATCCTAAATCGAATTTATTATCAGAACGAATTCAAATTAATCTAGAAGAAGGTAATCTCTGAATATAATTTACTGAGAAAAAAATATCATTGAGTATGATTGACACTAAAATATAATCTAGGGTAGCTTGAGATTTTGCTGCCAACACAAACCGTTACGATGAATCAGGTAAAGTAAGCAATCGAAAGTATTCTGTTAACTTTTCTAGTATACATGGAGAAAAGAGATTATCTTTTGCATAGAAATATTTCATCTTCAGTAGTATCGAACAATCTATCTGTTAACTTTGAATAATTTGCATTGGAGATTTTGGTCGAAAGAGCTATCAATATCATTTAATTTGTTCTTTGAATCCCATCTATCTGGCAATGCTTACATTATGTTAATGACATTTATTCAAGCGACAACGGAAAAATTCTTTTATTACTCTTCATTAGCTTTTGTTTTATTGAGCAAAAAATAAAAAACTTCTCAAGTGCTAATAGTTCTCTACCAAAATATGTGAGAATGAAAAAGAAAACTTGATTCCAGATTTATATGTTAATTCGATTTGACTAGAATTAAATCAGAACACCACCATCCACTCCTTCCGACACAATAAAGAATGTTTTTTCATTGATTGTTATCTAATATATAAATACATCATACATATAGAATAACGAATATGCATAATAAAAACTTGAATTTTTTCTTTTTTCAAAGATAAAAAAATATGCTCAGATAGAATTAAGAAAAATAAGACATATACAAACATGACAAATGCGACTGTTTACAGAATAAAAAATAAAACATATACATATATATATATATATTAATATACATGTATGATAAAGAAAACGAAAAAGAAAACGAGTCCGTTCGAATTAAGACGATGATGCAGATCTACATGGCGAGAAAAGTATTTTGGCAAATGCTTTCCGAAATTCCATATTGAAAATTGTATAGATAATTGGATTCAAAAATGAATTAATATATCCTAACCATACACATAAAGATAGAATAAAATCATTAACAAGAAATGAACTGGACTTTTTTGATAATTTAACAAAAGTATTAACTATATTATTGAGCACAAAGAATGGTAACCAACAAACAAGAAAGCAAACTAAAAGAAAAAAAATATCTATATCATTTTCTGACATGTCGTAGAATTGTTATAGAAATTTAGTAATGATTTTTCTAATTGTTTTTCAAATACCACGTGAAATATCATTTGAATATCATTTCAAGTTGAACTTAATAATCAGCAATTTCAATATGTAGTTTGTAATCAGTTTTTACGATCTATTCGAATAATAAATGTATTTAAATAAAATCGTATTGATACTTTAAAATTTTAAGGTCGAGCTTTCATGTATAAATTTTTCTAGATAACAAATGCGCCTCTAGATTATACGAAGATGATAAGAATTCTTGATGAATACTAAAAATCGTAGCTTACAGAATAGAGAAATTCTACATGTCACTTGTGTCAGAAAAGATCTTATTATCGATCTGGTGAAGCCTTGTTATCATTTTTCAAATTTGTATCTATGTACATTAATGTTTCTTGATTTAATTTGTAGAAACAAAATTATAATTTAGATCTTATCTACTTACTTAGAACAATAATTAGTGTTTGTGTAGCTTTGCGTTCTTTTTTCATACGTGAATAAGCTTTACGTTTAGCAACTCGAGCATTATTTGTTGATGCTATAACTGTTTCTGGTATTGCTGAATCATCGGAATTCATTTTCGTTTTTAAACGTGTTTTAACACGTTTAGTTGAATAGGGGCAATGATCATGATAATCTGTTTGTGAACTACGATTATTTTTTTTAAAATGAACAATATTTGTTGCATTGTTATTATTTGATGTGAGATTTTCAATGCGATTCTCAGATTCATTTTTATTATTCTCATAGGTTTTTTCATGTTGAACAAATAAGGCAACATCATCACGTTCTTCATCTTCTATTTGTTCATTGGTTAATGATGTTGCATTTATTAAAGAGCATAATCCCGGCGATAAAACAGGTGTAGATAATTTCAGCATTAAACTATTACGTTGAGTTTCCAATGCGTTATAAGTTTTTATCGGTACTGTTTCATTTAAATCAAGAGGTGATGATATTGATACCTGATTGATAATCGATGGTCTCTCTTGATAATAGGATGTTATAAGATGATCAGCATTTGTACGATGCTGTGCTGCAGCAGATTCAATAATAGCCTTTGGCCTCAGTTGTTTACGATTTTTTCTTGCTTGTCTCATAAGAACAAGAAATATACGATAGTAAATGGCAAATATAATAATACATGGAATGAAGAACGAACCCAATGATGAAAAAATTAGAAATTTATTATTGAAAAATGCACATTGTTCACGAACACGCGGATAATCAGTAACATCAGACTTATTCGCACCGCTAAAAGAAAACAACAAAATTTTCCTATCGAAAGAAAATTCTTTCTTCTTATTCTTTCTATTTACCTGACAATAGGAAGAGCAATAAAAAATGAAGTTAACCATACAATAACTATCATTACAGCCACACGTCTAGGATTTTTATGTCGAGCATATTTCAATGGTTTTGTTACTGCTATGTAGCTAAAATTACATTTTCAAAGTTATAAAATTTAATGAGACAGCTTTTATCATTTATGGAAATTCTTTAAGAGCACTATCAGTTATTAGAAACAAAGAAATGATTGTGTGTAGACTGAAGTAGAGACATTTGACAGGCATCCTAAGTCCTCCATCATGATAAGAGATTTCTTTCTTTTCTTTTTATTAATTATATCTTACCGATCAATGGCGATGGCAACCTAAATATCATAAAAGAAAATTCAATTTAGAAAAGAAATTATTTTTCTTTTATATTTTACCAGGTTTAATATTGATGCAGTACACGCCATACAATCAGAAGCAACCCAAAAGTCGCATAGACGGTCAGATAGTTCCCAAATACGATTGAACTAACAAAAAAAAGACATGACATAATCTTTTATGATAAATTTGATCGACGTGAACCGTTTTATTTTTTTGTTTAACTGTCAAGCTAATTGGAAGATTAAGAAAAGAAATGAAAATTACTTTTCAACTAGTATGATTAAATAAATAATTATGAAGAAGCGAGAGAAATAAATATCGACTTCTACAAAAATTTTAAGAAAACGTTCAAGACTAACAAAAATGTATTTTACGTAATAGGATATCGTTACACATTCTCTTTTCCGAACAACTATAGATTCATGCTTATATTGAAATAGACAAACATAACTTGATCTACTGTGCTGAAATTGCGACTAAAAATTCTATATAGAAAAATATCACGCTTGTATGCAGGATTTCCGTCTACGATTGAAATCACCATATGTTCTTTCGATTTAGAAAATATGTCGTACATGTTTATAGTTTACAAGAATAGTCTCAACACAAATGATTTGATCTTATGAGTCATGTCGAATACATGATTTCATTTTAAGATTTTCCTGTTTCATTCATTTTTATCTATGAATTTTGATACGTGCTCATGATACTTATTTCCGCACTGTAGTTAACAAATGTCTATATCCATATATATATATATATATATATATATATATATTTCAATAATAGATAGTTAATAGTTCAGTTATATAATTTCTACTCACTTCAAGATAAATAGCAAATGGCATGACAACAGCCGCTACAGTTATATCCGATATAGCCAATGATACAACGAAATAATTTGTTACAGTATGTAATGATTTTTCTCGATAAACACTAACAACAACGAGTGCATTACCAACAATAGTAAATAAAGGAAAAATTATTAATGTCAATGCCCAATAATTAGCTGAGCTCGTTTCATCGGCCAGTATTGGAGCATTTACTAAAGATGAGATAGGTAAAATTAAATTATTTATATCACTTCCTGTTGTACGATTATGTGGTATTGATTCATAAGTATTTGAATTATAGAGTAAAGATGAGGGAGGTGGAGCGGCAATTAAATGCCAAAAACCAGTGTCGTTGGATAGTTGTTGCATGTTGAAAAATGTATAATAAATAAAAATACAAGTAGAAATAAACAATAAGTAATAGACGTGATGTTGGTGGTGCTGATGATAATTGTAATGCTTCTCGTCAATGAGGATAATAATAAAAATGATGTAAAATATTTCACGTCGATGTTGAGGCTTGATTTCAAATAGAATATATAAAATATTTGTGGGCGTTGTTGAAAAATAAATCGATAGCACGGTGTCAATGATGTTCGTGTTACTCGAAGTTTCAAATGGTCTGTCGAAAGCGTCATCTCCTGACTGATTCTCTCGCCATGACGTAGCATGTTTCATTTTGGGACGATCATCCGTGAGGAGCAAACGCCGTTGTTTCGACGTAGAAATAGAGAAAAACGTAGAATATGCTGTTGAGAAAGAGAGAGAGAGAGGGGGGGAGGGAGGGAGAGAAAGAAAGAAAATAAGAGAAAACGATGATGCTACCGAAAAGAGATCGTCTAATTCCACAGTTATTATTAACGTTCCGGTTGGTTATTATTACTGCTGCTTTTGTTTCAACAATGGTATTGTCATTGTCCTTCTTCGATATGTAAGATTTTAACAAGTAATCTAATCGGCATTGTTACTGATCTAATCAGAAAATATAAAACAAAAGAAAAATATCTCATTAGTTAAAGTATTAGATAAAAATCTATTTCTTTAAAAGAAACTCTTTTACTTAGTTTTTCTTCTTTTTTTTTATTGTTTGCATGAGAACAAACATTAGACTTTTGTTTTTTTAATATTGATGTTTGTGTATGCTTAGTGAAAATAAATGAAGTTAGTATTGTCTACAGTAGATTTTATCATTTAGCAATAGCTTAAAAGAGAAGAAAATGATCAACAACACCATCATATTTTATTTTTATATATTGACTGAATGATTTGCATTGATTATTTACGATTGATATGTAATTGATATTGAAATTTAGTCTGTATACATGAACGATATTTTTTCTTCTTCCTTTTCGTCTTCTTTTTTTCTATATTAACTATTTATACTACTATCGTAGAATAACAAGAAACCCAAAGGAATTGATGTTACATATACAATGAAAAACACAATTATGATAGATAGCTAAATTATCGATCAGAACATTGATCGGTATAGATCTTTCTCTTGGTATCATTAAACGATGGATACTGATATTTTTAGATACATCAACAGTTTTTGTATGAGAAACTATGATTAACGTCTTCTATTGATTTATGATCAATAAAGCGAGAAAATAAAGGTAATTATGCCGAACCGAAACTTGACAGACATAATGACAGGCGGCCAGTAGTCTTATCTTATGAAATAACATTTTCTGTTTTACTCGTTTAACATGGGAAACAACGTTGGAATAGACGTAAATGATGACATTTGTCCTCTCCTTGTGATTTACTAATAGAAGTATATTCTAACGATATGGAAATATTTGTCCAACAATTTACTTTCTCTACAATGAAAGAGAAACTTATTAATTGTAGAAAATCAATGTCATTCGTACATGTCAATTATCTTCTGATTTTAATACGCTATTAGTGTTCTCGGATGAAATATATTCGTTTTTAGAAGTCTTTAAAGATATAAAAACAAGATAAAATACTCAAACAACGTTCGTCTAAAGAAACAAATAGGTTTCTGTCGACAAAACATTGATAACTAGTTTTTATTCTCTTCTTCTTATCTATACGAATGGCAATGACAACAAATATAGATGTAATTATCTACATTTATTTAAATTACCATCAATCCAGCTACACTATATGAAAAGACAACAATTTGAAAAAACTATATATATAGTGATATCGGTGAACTTCTCATGAGAAACTATCTTTTGTATCTTGTTTGAAGGTGAAAAAAGAAGTACTTATCGGATCTACTTACTATCATCAATTCATAGGCAGATGATGGTACTTGGCAATCAAGCATATTGTTTCTATTATCAATATGATAATCATTCTACGGGAAAGAAAATTGGATTGATCTAAGATTTATTCGCCTTGTATAGAAGATATTTTACCTACGTATGATTAGCACA
Source organism: Rotaria socialis (assembly GCA_905331475.1). Taxonomy (NCBI): domain Eukaryota; kingdom Metazoa; phylum Rotifera; class Eurotatoria; order Philodinida; family Philodinidae; genus Rotaria; species Rotaria socialis. Next base: position 196,959 of record CAJNYU010002706.1, read on the forward strand.
TTAGAACAATAAACAAAAATGACCCAATGAAATATAATGCTTGAATACTATACTATAGCAGTTAACATAAGTCAAGTGGCATTCAAATAGTCATTTATGAAAATGTTTAGAATAGTAAATACAAGAATAATACTATTACTTACCTCCGAACATATTTCTTTTTCTTTTCTCTATTGAAAAACTAACAGAAGTTTTTTTTTCTTTCGTTCGCTCGTTGATTTAGTTACTTACTTTATTGCACAAAAGTGCGTGCATCTTTACAAGAAAAAAGGGTACCAGTTAGACCGTACCAACACGCAATAACAATATTCATATAATGGAAGCACTACCAATTGCGGATAGATAGCTATGTTCTTTAATGTTAGCTCTTATCATTTTACCATCTAGGCTAACAACTAAGCAAATACTTGTAAACAAAAAACAAAATGCGTCGTATTTTTTAATAAATGTTCTATTCATAAGTACTTGTGACAACAACTAGTGACATGTAACGGAAAATACTTCGAATTAAGTTTAATAGTATAAGACAGTCACGTAACGAATTGCATGAATTTTTTTCTTCTAACTAAATTAAGATGTTAATCTGACATATCTAACCTTTGTTGTGAAATCCGAAAAAAAAGAAGAGTAATTAGAAAACTATTTTGTATGCTTCAATGCTTTTTTAATAAAATATTAACATTTCCCAAACGATAAAGAGATGAAGAATTTTTATGTCAATAGTTGTTGGAAAGGCGAAAATGAGATTATAATACGATTTGGGTAAATACACCAAGCTAGTAAACATTCTGACAGACGTTTTTCCGAATAAAAGCGCAAGTGATGAAGAAAAAGAGAGAAAGACATGACATAAAGAGATGTCCACAATTCTCGATCGTTTGTATATTATCGATCTCTTGTGATACCCATATTATGAATAAGAGAGTATATTTCAACTATTACAGAAAGAGACTACATGTCTAGAGAAAATAAAACTTGGTGGAACGAATATGATAAACATTTTTCTTATGACTCTGCCAATCATTTTCTGTGTTGATTTGTTTCTAGATATTATGAGTAGGGAATTTGAGAAAACATCTTTTTTCTTTTTTACATTTGTTATTAACTCAACTATAGCTAAATAGAAGATTAACTTCTGAATATGAGAATTTATCGTATAAAAACAGTAACTTTCACTTTCGGATTTACGTTCCACATGAAAAAGTTTGTTCACATACATATAAATAACAGATAAATTATAAAATTATCGAGTGATTCTTAGAGATAGTAAAAATAAAATATTCTTTCGATGTCACATTCAAAGGAAAGCGAGAAAAATATGACAATATTATTGTTAAAAATCAATACTTTTGCTATTTATTTCATATAGTACATCAATAATATACATTACATAAAAACAGGTTAGTTTCAAGTTGAAGATAACATTAAAATCATTTGATACACTTTTTCGCTTTCATTCTTTCTATGTCTGTTACTTTTATCTTTTTTACAATTACAATTAACGATGATAGATCTAATTGTTGCTAAAAAAAATATAATCTTTTAGATAAAAATAGCTAGCCCATAAGTGCACTTCAAATGAAAACTAATTCATCGACAATGAATAATGAAGATACAACTTGTTGCCGTCCATCATGACATTTTTTGATAATGTCAAAGTACTTTGTCGTCATGGCTTTTTCTTTCCTACTCATTTTATTTCTGTTTATCATTTTGCTTACTGTTACACTCAAATTTGGTTCTCTGTCTCTTCCTTTCTCTCTCTTCTTATTTCTCTGTAGCATGTTCTCATATTTTTTTCGATCAGTACTATCAATAAATTTTGATACCACAGGGACATCATTGTCAAATCAAATCTTAAATGATGACAAAGTTAGAAAAAGTCTGTTGAAAATATTCAATGTCTTATTTGTACTAATTTTTCATATTAAAGATTGTTTGCCTAGACATGATCAAATAATTCATAATAAGATAATAACTAAACGAACGAAAAACTTGCTTTGTTTTTGTTCCAAAGAATGGAAGAAACAAAAAGAAGTAAATTTCAATAAAAATAACTCTGTCACATATATTTTCTCGTCGTTCTTATTATGTCCCTGACATTTCCATGTGATTGAGTCATGACAGTTTGTTTCTTTATATAAAGAAATTGTCTGCCGCTTATTTTATTATTTTTTGAAATGTTGAATAATTAACTAGACATTTACGTTTTCTGACTCGCTTACTTTTAAAAACAAAACGCATCATAACATAAATCAAAATTACAATTGATTTTCCTTTTTTTGCGATAGCTAGCCACAATCGGTGGCAGTTACAAAAAAACAAAAATAACACAATCAATTGAACGGAACGTGCGGATTACTCTCGGTTCGTCCCCAATTCGTCCCCTCCGCACTCATTGACTCTCAATTCGTCCCCCAAAAAATTCGTTCTTAGTTGATTGAATCTCAATTCGTCCCCCACAAAATTCGTACTAATTGGTGACTAATTTGATAAACAGATGATTTTCAACAATCAGTTGTTTTATTCAAGAGTTATAAAAGAAACAAGAAAAAAAAGTCATTTAACAAGTTTTGTCTTCAACACGCGTCTGCGTTTAATCGCGAACTGCATATCAGTGATCAATCCACCCTTGTGGTCATTGAGAAGGAGCTCAAGATTCTCGTTAATAGCATCGTTCACCTTCTTTCGTTTGCTCAATTGAGCTCCCAGCTCTTCGGACTTGTGATGCTGATATTCGTGCTCTTCACGCAATAATTCGATAAAGTTGAAGATGTGAATAGGAGCATTTCTCAGAGCATAGAGAATGTCAGTAGTGAAACTAATACATTACTAAGAAAGCACATCATATATATAAATGCAAAGTGCTCTACGCAACAATCAATTTTCTTATGTTTGCTTCTAATTGTTTCTGGACAGGGATGGACGAATTGGGGGGACGAATTGAGAGTCAATTGGTAATGGGGACCAACCGAGAGGATCCCGAACGTGCAAACATTCACATACCACTACGAATGAAAGAAAATTTTCATTACAATAGAAAGCGGAGTCGATTAAGAACAAAAATGAAAAGAGAGATCTTCATCTTGCCTCTGCGCAAATACATTCCCTAGATAACTCAAAGTCATTTGTCTTCCCTAAGATCAGAGAACGAAAGAAAAACGTATAGGAGAGTATCGGGCTGACATCAAATCATCATATCCTAGCTTTCCTTTTGTTCGTTCAAACACTTGTTTTGCTTTCAATGTGCTCAAAGTCATTGACAAGAATAAATCGCATCGATCATCTTTGACTTTATTCATTTCCTTTTCCACTTTTTCATTCGTACCCATTTCCCTCTCTGTCTGTTTCGGGAAACAATTAACCTTTTCACGAAGTTTTTATTTACGAATCTTCGATCGAGATTATTTATACAAACCTCCGAAATGAATTTCATTTACTTATTAAAACATGATTACTGATTTTGTTTTTGTTTTTAAACAATGCACGAATAATTGAAATATTTCTTTGTGAATTGTTTTAGATATACACTTTTTTTTGCTGATACTAATTAGATTCATCGTTTCAAAACGTGATCATGTATTCAAAAAGCATTGCTGTTGATTTAAGTCTTAGTTAATGATAGTGTATTGTAGATGAAAATTAAGAAATATATTATTTCTCAAGAACAATAAACGTCTTATCTAGTATAAGATGACTTAGGTGAAAGAAAAAAAAGAATAGAGCAAGTAAAAACTGTTTTTAAGCTCTTGATCTAGGACATATATCACTATTGTTCTCGAGAAATTAATCGGCGATAATGAGAAAAAATAACGAGGTAATTGAGTAAATTCATATTCTTCATGTAACTAAATAATAATCTATTTCAATATGATCTGCTGTTATAGAGAAGTAAAACAAGACACACAATTGACATACAATACGATGATCAATGGTATGAGGAAGAAAAAGAGAGTTTTTGAATTTAACTATATATAATTTGTTTTTGTACTAAAACAATTAGGATTGAATTCATGTTGTGTCAAAAATTAATTACGTTGTTTTTCTATTATTTCTTAGTGCATCTTTCATGCTCTTTTTCTTGATATACTAATTCCCCTTGGGAACTTTTTGATACTACATTCATATAATATATTATTTACCTTAATCAAATATATGAGCATTGTTCAATTACTTTTTTATATTTACAATTTATACCAAAACAAAACAAACAACATTGTCATGATCTAATATGACATATTGACTTTTGCTTTGTTCAATGTAATTTAATTTTCAATGATACGATGAACAAGACTATTATTAGAGAGTCAATCGAATAAAAACATCAAATTTTTAATCAACTACTTCTTTCCATAAAACGAATGAATACTTTTAGGAGGCAAGCACTAGATAAAAAGAATAATTGATAGTTGTTTCTATCTTTTGTACTATGTTTTATGATTAAACCAAAACAAAAAATGGACCAGAAACTAAGTTTTTAGATATTTCGCGTCATGTGTCCAAGTAAAGCATTCCAGTCGGATAAATATTTCCGGGAAAAAGTATTTCCTATCGTAGTTTGTCTAAATACTGCGAGTTATGTTTATTATTCTAACGGGTGGGCCATAAAGAATGAGGGTCTCGATATTTCTTGGATATCTCGGTTAGTTTTCATTCGTTCTTTCTAATTTTTTTTCGAACGAATCACCATTCAATTCTCTACAAAACTGGGTACTTTCTCTTGAATTGGATTAGATTAGTTTTATTTAATATTATGAAAAGTAAAGACCTTCAAAAACTCGTACTTTCAAAGTACGAAAATGGTGATGGACCGACAAAGATTTTTCGAGATCTCAACGGTGCCATTAGTCTTCAGACAATAGAACGGTGGTGCAAAAGCATTCGTGATACGGGCTGTATCAATTTATCAACGTCACCCGGTCGTCCGAGAACAATCCGAACCAAAGCAGCCATCCGAAAGATCAAAAACCGAGTGGAACGTCGAAGATCTGTATCCTCTCGAAAAATAGCCCGTGAATTGGGTATTTCTCGAACAAGTATTCGGAGAATACTCAAAAATGATCTAGAACTTCAGGCATATAAGATACAAAAAGAACCATTGCTCACTGATGAGCATAAAGAAAAAAGAATAAAGTTTGCAAATTGGATACGAACAAATTTCCGAAAAGAAGACACTATGAATATTCTGTTTTCAGACGAGAAAATGTTCGACATTGATGGAGTCTATAACTCTCAAAACGACAGAATATGGGCGGCTAATCGTTCAGAAGCCGATATCAACGGTGGTATTCGGCAAAAACGAAAATTTCCGCAAAAAGTTATGGTTTGGCTTGGAGTTTGTTCTAAAGGTGTATCACCTTTAGTGATTTTCGAGAATGGGACAGTCAATCATGAAAGGTACATAAAGGAGGTGCTTCCAATTGCTCTCAAGTTTGGCAACGACACGTTTGGGAATGATTGGACCTTCCAACAAGATGGTGCAAAGCCACACACCCATGCAAAATCACAAGAATGGTGTGCCGAACACTTTCCATCATTCATTGGTGCGAACGATTGGCCTCCGAACAGTCCTGATTTGAACCCATTGGATTACTGCATTTGGAACGAATTTGCTCAACTGATCAACTGGGATGCAGTGACATCTAAAAGAACTCTAATCACCGCTTTGAAACGTGCTGTTCGTAAAATTTCTCAAGATGTTGTCTTTGAAAGTTGCTCATCTTGGACTAATCGATTATATCGATTGTCTCAAAATAGAGGAAATTACTTGAGATAATAAAAGTAGATGGTTTTGTAGAGAATTGAACGACGAATGTTTTGAAAAAAAAATTAGGACGAACGAATGAAAATTGACCGAGATATGCAAGAAATATCGAGACCCTCATTCTTTATAGCCCACCCGTTATTAAAACTTATCACTCACTGGAAAATAGTAGGGAATCTATGTTTAAAATATTGAATATAATCTTCAAGCGAGTGAAGTATTATTCATTGTGTTGAACTTTGTAACATTAGTTTTTCTATAGGCATTCAATGAATTCTGCATCTTCTAAGTTCTGTCATTATAAGTTATTATTGTGAATCTTGGATTAAGTCGTTGACATATGTTTAACAAGTGCAAGACCATAGGACCAAGCACATATTAGACTGTCGAGTTCTTTAAAAATAGATGCAAGATGTGATCATATCATACTTCTAAACTATTCGATTCGTTTAAGAAATTAAATCTTCTTACAAATATTTTCAGTATAAACCAGTTATTCTTATGTTCTTGAAGGAATATTCAATAAGCTGAAAGAATATTTTTCAAAAACCAAAATTATTAATTAACCGACTAAACTGTTGTAGAAATGTCATAACACATCAAGATCGTATCTTGACATTCCTATCTGCCCCATCAACTCATATTCTCTACGTACGATTTACCACAACTTTTCAAGACATGTAAATGATTGAGATTGAAATTCTCCGTATCGAAAATAGCTGAATACGACACAAGTCAAGCCCTAGATGGTTGCCAATATATTTCCAGGTTAAATGCATGTCTTATACTATTTCAATTTATTATTGATTAAAAATATGAGTTATGATGAAGAGAGATAAGTAACATCAATATGACAGACAAGACAGGTTATTTAAGAATATATTTTAATCATTGTTCATCCCGAAAATTTAACATGGAGTGAATAAACATAGAGAATACATTTATTTTTGAATTAATACCTTTGAGAATTAAATTTGTAGATCATGCTAGATCCAATTTGTTCCCTGAACTCAGTTCAATTCTCCTGAAACCAATGTCTAGAGTGTAAAAATTTCTATTTTATTTTACATTGAGAAAACTAATCTGACATCTTTTCTCTCATGGATTCGAATATGACTATCGTCAACAGATTTTAAAAGTTTAGAATTTATGAAAATAATCAATAAAATCCAACTCTGTAATAGTTTTCCTTTCTTTTCTTGCCAAAGATTATTTTATTTAACTCAAATGAACAATCAAAAGTCATAATGAAAAGAAAAGTTCTTGTCAGTTAATTTGAATTTTCAGAGTTTAATATTCGTCGTGTTGATCATCATCATCTGCATCGATTGTATCAATCCCAACTTCTTCATAATCTTTTTCAAGTGCTGCTAAATCTTCACGAGCTTCACTATTAAAATCAAATAAAATAAACTTAATATTTTGAAATTAACTACATCACTTTACCTGAATTCTCCTTCTTCCATTCCTTCGCCAACATACCAATGAACGAAAGCACGTTTTGTATAGAGTAAATCAAATTTATGATCAAGACGAGCCCAAGCTTCTATTGATATCAATAATAAAATTGGGATACAGTTGAAATAACATATTAAATAATAACATTACCAGCTATAGCAGTTGTATTCGAAAGCATGCAAACAGCCCGAGGTACTGATGCCATATCACTACCAGGTACAACACTTGTTGGTTGATAATTGATTCCAACTTTGAAACCCGTTGGGCACCAATCAACAAATTGTATTGAACGTTTTGTTTTAATCATTGCCACAGCTCTATTTACATCTTGTGGCACAACATCACCGCGAAATAATAGACAACAAGCCATGTACTTTCCTAGAAATATTCGTATTTTTGAGAATATTGAATGATTGACTTTTTTATTTCTTAAATACCATGTCGAGGATCACATTTAACCATTTGACTTGCTGGATCAAATACAGCATTCGTAATTTCACTAACTGACAATTGTTCATGCAGAGCTTTTTCCGCTAGAAATAAAGATAAAACAACAATATGTTCATGAGATATCGATTACAATATATTGTTTTATGATTATTATCATTATTATTATTTACCACTAATAATCGGTGCATAAGTTGCTAATGGAAAATGAATACGAGGGTATGGAACGAGATTTGTTTGAAATTCATTTAAATCCACATTAAGTGCACCTTCAAAACGTAATGATGCTGTTATAGACGAAACAATTTGAGCTATGAGTCGATTTAAATTTGCATAAGATGGACGTTCGATATCTAAATTTCTTCGACATATATCATAGACAGCTTCATTATCAACCATGAAAGCACAATGAGAATGTTCAAGTGTTGTATGTGTTGTTAATATTGAATTATAGGGTTCAACAACTGCTGTTGAAATTTGCGGTGCAGGGTAAACGGCAAATTCAAGTTTAGATTTTTTGCCATATTCAAGTGAAAGTCTTTCCATAAGTAATGAAGTAAAACCACTACCAGTGCCACCTAAAAATATAGTCAATGTTTTTGTATCTCTTTTGGATATGCTTCTTTGTAAAATCATCCGTGACTAAATTTATTTATGTAGCTATTAAAATATATATTCGAACTGTAACGGAGTGAAGGTACAAAAATTTCTGATCTTCTATTATGATGTGTTCAAGAGCTATTTAGCACATAAGAATCGAAAATAGGTTCGAAACAAATGTCAACAGAGAGAAAACAAAAATTATTTCCTGTTTTTCTAACAAGACCATATTTTCCAAGTAAAAGACGACAATGTAAGTCTAATATAGTTATTGCAAGTAAACCTATTAGGATGTATCAGTAGTAAATACAAAGTTTCTCATACAGTTCTCAATCCAATTTTCTGGTTTTTGAATCTTGATAGATTCAGTTTCTGTCACCTGCTTACTCACATCCATCTCAAATACTGTATTAATTCAAAATGTTCACAAAAATAAATCTGATCATAAATTTAAGAAATGTCTCATTTACCAACAAATATACCTCAAGCTATCTTTGCATTCATTTACATAAATTTCAATTTGTTCTGAATAAAATAGATTTTCTTCAAAGGTCTTGATAACAAGAGGGAAAGTGCAGGTTTGGAACCCCAGCACCTTCAGCACCTTTTCTATAGTGAGATTTACTTCAGTCGTATGGAAGTGAATCGGGACAACTACCTTCATTTTTAATAGTAGAGGTGAATTTTTTCTTGAATTACTTACAGAATCTGAATGAGATTTACTGCAGAATAAAGATGCCAACAAAAAAAGAAAAACATCCTTCGAAAGTAACCGTATATCAAATTGCAAAATGGTATACCACAAAGTTTGATCCCTCTTTTATTAGTGTGAGAACTAACACTGAGCTCCGATTATTTTTCAGAAGTTTATTTTCCATTTTATCACCCTTGCATTTGTACCGCTTCTGCTTTCATCTCAGATATAAAAAAAAAATTGTACGAAATGCCATACTTCTTGGTAAAAAAACCCGGTACATAATTTTATTAGCTTCAGAATCATCATTGAATTCTGATTATTTTCCACGAGTTTATTGTGTATTTTATGAAAAATCAATTTTTAACATCTGGAATACCCCTCAAGGATCAAAAAAACGTTTTGTTCAGATTTTAGTGCAAGCAGTTATATTTGGATAAAGTTAAGTGTCCTGATCACAAATATCATCGTAGATTTTAAAATTCATTGGATATTAAAAAAAATCCGAAGCACTCTCGGGAAGACTTAAAAACAGCTATTGGTCCACAGGTACACGAATATTCGATTTGTACTGTTTGAAAATAGGTCCGTTCGATGCACAATGTTTTTTTCTATCAGAATATATAAGGACGACTTCGATATTCAATCTTTTTTCTCTCGATAAATTCCAAATATCACCCCGATCCGGTCATACAGTTACGCATACTGCTTTTCTCAGTATTATTAAGTGTAGTTTTTCGAGGTATTAAATGTGCTCTTTCCAATGAAAGAGTTTTCAACTTAAAACTCGATGTAATGTAAAGCGTTTTCGCTCCAATACTAGTGTTGAAATCGAATTTCTGTCATTGCTTGGCTGATACTTGATGGTTTCAAACAGATTAATTCCCATTTGACTGAATTTAAATATTATATTTGTTTTAAGCACAAAATCTAATTCGGTTTAATTATTTCTACAAATGTTGCTTTCGGTCAGATTTTTACGTGCGGTTCCCGTCATGGAGAGTGAAAAAATTAACTTGCTCCAAAAGCCATGTGGACAATGTTGAAAGTTTCCAAACTTTGGAAGTGATGTTTGAAATAAAGTAGATGAATTAATAATCAATCAAATAGTTGTTTTGAATAATATATTTTGTTTTCACATGATGCTGAAGGGGACCGCACGTAAAAATCTGACCGAAAGCAACATTTGTAGAAATAATTAAACCGAATTAGATTTTGTGCTTAAAACAAATATAATATTTAAATTCAGTCAAATGGGAATTAATCTGTTTGAAACCATCAAGTATCAGCCAAGCAATGACAGAAATTCGATTTCAACACTAGTATTGGAGCGAAAACGCTTTACATTACATCGAGTTTTAAGTTGAAAACTCTTTCATTGGAAAGAGCACATTTAATACCTCGAAAAACTACACTTAATAATACTGAGAAAAGCAGTATGCGTAACTGTATGACCGGATCGGGGTGATATTTGGAATTTATCGAGAGAAAAAAGATTGAATATCGAAGTCGTCCTTATATATTCTGATAGAAAAAAACATTGTGCATCGAACGGACCTATTTTCAAACAGTACAAATCGAATATTCGTGTACCTGTGGACCAATAGCTGTTTTTAAGTCTTCCCGAGAGTGCTTCGGATTTTTTTTAATATCCAATGAATTTTAAAATCTACGATGATATTTGTGATCAGGACACTTAACTTTATCCAAATATAACTGCTTGCACTAAAATCTGAACAAAACGTTTTTTTGATCCTTGAGGGGTATTCCAGATGTTAAAAATTGATTTTTCATAAAATACACAATAAACTCGTGGAAAATAATCAGAATTCAATGATGATTCTGAAGCTAATAAAATTAGATGCAGGTTTTCAGTGAACTCAGGTTCCTAATTTGGCACACTTCTGTTTTTACTGTGAAATTAGTGTATTCACCAAGATCGAGGGAAAACAATGAGTTTAACAGAGAATTATGTCATCCTGTTGTATACTACTCCTTTATTTTACTGATCCTTTTCCACAACTACTAGCATCTTTAGCATGTTTCAGCATCTCTGGCACCTGTTCAGCACTTTCAGCACTTTATAGTAAAATTTGGTGCTTGGAGCCAGCACTTTCCCCCTTGTTTGATAAGCATTTATTATTTTTTTCGTATACCTAAGCTTACCTCCAAAAGAATGAAATATCAAAAATCCTTGTAAACCATCACCTAGGAAAGAAAATAAAATGCAATTGACTCATAAGTGATTTGAAAATATTTTACATTGATCAGATAACTTTCGAAGACGATCAAGTACAAGATCAATTATTTGTTTACCAATTGTATAATGACCACGAGCATAGTTATTAGCTGCATCTTCTTTGTCAGAAATTAATTGTTCAGGATGATCTAAATATGCTAATTATTTTACTGGGACTTATTTTCTTTCAAACTTACAAAGAGATTTGTAAGAACCGGTTCGAATAACATCAATTACGGATTCTTCAAGATCGACAAAAACTGCACGTGGAACATAACGATTACCCGTGTCATGAAAAAATGTATCAAATGAATCATTTTTATCATTTTTGCCCTTTTTTTTCATTTGTCCATCAGAATCAATACCATGCTCGAGACAATACCTATATTTATTTTTGCACATCAAAAATTGAGAACAAGTGGAAAAAAGAGTCTTACAATTCCCAACAAGCATTTCCAATCTGTACACCAGCTTGACCAACATGAACACTAATGCATTCACGCTAAAATTGAAATTTTTGTATTTTCATAACTCTTCGTTATTGTCAAAATACTTTACCATTTCGGATTAAAACACTAATGTAAACTATTGAATTGATCTAGTATGAGGAAAAAAAGAGGAATGAACTTCTGTGTTCAATTTGACCTATATCTCTTCGTCACAGTTCATTGATTATACAAAATCTCTCATCCGTGATATGTAAAATAAATCAATAAAAATAGCTTATTACAAATATTTCATAAATTATCCTCATTACTGTTTCGAATATTTGAAACAGTAGAAGATCTATTTAAAAAGAATTATTTTGAAGCATTGAAATAATTAATTAAAAGTAAAACTTCGCCCGATCAAAATGTCTCAGCAACTGTATTGATTTTTCAATAGATAAAAGTTGCGCTGAAACTCTGTTACAACTTGGGTGGATAAAATCAAATCAAAATCAAATGACAACAAAGCCTTTTCTTTTGAATTAATCCATTTATTATAAATACACATAGTTCTGAAGGAGGTTAAATTTCTACGTATTAAATCAAAAATATAGATGCGTAGTGATGCGCAAAACTCTCTGGTGCGTTCTTTTTATCGTTGATGTAAATGCAAAGAGCATTGATAAACTGTATCCATATATTTGTTCTTTATTAATTTAACGAGAAAAAAATCTAACAAACATTATTTCGTTGTTTCAATAAAATAGTATGCTAAAGTCATTCAACAAATAATATAGTAATATACAAAGTCATTTAGCATCCATCGCCAAACACATAGATAGAGAAAAGATTATATGGAAAAAAATATGAACGCGACACAGAATATAAATAGAAAAAAGCTCAGTCAGAATACTTATGTTCGGTTGAATAATTCGATAAATTTGAAGAATCACCTAATGGTCTAATTATGATTGTTGTTGATGCTGGTAATTCTTCTCCGATAGGTGTTCTATCCAATGAATCATCTTGATAAGTATTTGAAATAGATTTTTTAAAATGTTTTGCAGTCGGTTTACTATCTTCTTTTTTAACAAGAAATGTTTCAACTAGATCAACATACGACATTAATTCATTTGCTTCATCAGCTTCAAAACCCTTCGGAACAAAGAAAAAAAACATTATGCTTTAACAAAAAAGCAAAACACAAGTATATCTCTACTTACTTTTTCAATGGTCTGTTCAATAAGTTTTGTTAATAAATATCGAAGTTCATCAATCTCTGTCACACAATCAACAATTAATAGTGGATCAGGTCCCTGAGCTAATTCATTTGTTTGTTCTTCATCATCATAAACCATTAATACTTGTTGGCATGATGAAATTTCTGAATTAAGATACGCTATTGTACTTTCTAATTTGGTTATTGATTCACGTAACGGTGTACACGTTGAATCTTCTGATTGTTGTGTATGACTTGTACTAATAACAATTGCATTACTTAATCGTTTACAGAATCGTTCACGTTTACGACTCACACGTTCACGATTTTCAATTAGTGAAGTCATGTCACGACTGATACCAGCTATCAATTTTCGACGGCGAATAGCATGTGTAATCTAGAAGTAATTCTACATATCAAAAAACGAGAACGATTTTATGACTTACACCTTGTTGAATAGCAGCGTAATGTGCAGTCATCTCTTTTGTTGTTGTACGAACTCGACCTGAACGCATTTGACGTCGTAAAAGATGTACCTATAAAAAAAGAGTATAATTTATAGGGTTTTTTTTCTAAATAAAATCTATTTTAGTGACGGGCCAAACTAAAAAATATGATCTCAATATAGTGAATATAAACAGCTTCTATTGGAAAATGATAAAATGGATAGAGAGCAGCATAAATTCCAATTGAGTGTTCTTTACTAATTATTTCTTGAGCAGAAAGATTTTTAAATTAGGTGCAAACATATCAATGATAAAATATCAATAACTAGAAAGCTATTGTGGATAGAGATATAGGAAATAGAGATGTACACGTCTTTTTTTTTTGAATATACATATTCTGGTATCATCTATTTAACTCAACATTTCTGTTTTTTTCTCACAATGATCAGTACAGACAACTGAAAAGATCAAAACTAAAATTTTCCGACGATCAATGATTGTAATCATTGACTAAATATGACTTGAAAAAAATATCAATCAACATTCGAGAAATTTTCGAATCAATCTTTGTCATTCGTGGTCTTACGAATGGAACTCGTAACATTGATTTGCAAGTATGCAAAGAAGCATTGATACTTTTTGTTGATAACACAGACATTTAGCAATGCTAGAAGTTATTGATTCGTATTCTGACAGTCGATGTTGACTTGTACAGTATCATGTATAAGTTCATAATAGATCAAGTCTAAGAATATAATCCGGATGATTTTTTTTAAATGTATCTTCTAGTTCATGACTTCTTGTACGCATTTAAGGTTTATTTCTCGATAAGAATGTACTCGTTGAATGTAAAAAAAAAGGAAGTAATTGAATGGTCGTGATCAGTATATTTTACCTCTTCTTGTTTTCGTTTAAGAACTAGCTCTTTTTGTTTATGTTGAGCACGCAGTGTTCGAATCTCATTGTCTTTCTGTATTTGCGTCTATAAAAATAAAGTAAAACAAAGTTTGTTGACTTTTATTATTCTGTATATGAAATATACTCGTTTAAGTGTAGCGATTTCTTTTGCTTTTGCTTGTTCAGCTTGTTTATGTCGAGTAAATTCTTGACGTAATTCACGTGTTAGTTGAACTTTTATTTTACGTAAATCTTGTAATTCATGAGTATGTTTTGTTGATTCTTTTTTATAATATTCTCCATCTTTTAGACAGATAGAATATTGTGCACGTAGTGTAGATAGCTGATTATTTTCAATTTCTAATCGACGAATTTTTTCTTCATAATCACGTCTAGCTAATTTTAATTCTTCGACATTTTGTTGATCACGTCCAACAGTATCTAAATATTCAAAAAAAGATCTATAACTATTCATGAATGAACATAAGAATATTACTTAGTTTTGCTACAGCTACTAGTTTCTCATCTTCAGCATTTTGGATACGTTCGGAAAGAACTTTGATACGTTCTTCATATCGTTGACGTGTATGTTCACTACGTTTATGTGCATTTTCAAGCATTTCAAGACATTTTTGTTTTGCATTGATTTCGGTTGTTATTATCAATAATTTTTCTTCTTGTGTATCAGCTAAAAAGAAATAAAGATTTGAAAGAAAAATAGTTATTAAACAGAAAAACTCCTTTGCATTCACTTTGAGCATCATCACCGACAGCTGGTGGTACTTGTTCATCATCATCATCATCATCATCTTCACTATTAGTAACATTTTCTTGTTCTTCAATTGTTGGCATACTTGACCGGTTATTAATCGGATCAGCCGAAGGATTAGTTGAAAGAGAATAAAGATGTTCGATCTTTCTTTTTTTATGAATTTCATGTGGTTCTTGAGGAGAACCTGGAATAGTACTAAGACAAACCGGAATTGATTTTACCGAACCACTACAATATATAATCGATTAAGAAAATCGAATTTTTGTTTTTATAGAACAAACTTGTCACGCAGTAATTGTTCTTGTCGTCGTAAACGGTGTATTTCGAGGCGAATATCTTCAATACATGGTTGCAATTCATCTGGCGTCATTGTGTTTTGATTGAATTCATGTAATTGTGATTGATCAATTGAAAACGATCCTAAATACATTCAAAATTTCATTCAACTTAGATTAAATTACTTTTGAGAATAGTAATAATGATGGTATAAATTTGAAATTGATTTGAATAAATTTTTTATGAGCAATAAAATATTAAAGAGAGATATACTTTCCCTATATTGTGTATCTGTTAGAAAATTTTTCATTTTTCAGCGAAATTTAGTCTCAGACACAAGATAGGATCATTATCAAAATCACAATTCTGACTTTTAAATAATGAATACTGGAATATGTCATTTTTAATCTTAAGATTTTATTTGAAATAAGTACGATTACATAAATTTTTTCTCTTGTATTTATGTTGTCGTACTACAATTTATTTCTTATTCAAGCAGGTTGTATAACAATCGAACTTATAATGAACTAATTGATATTTATCATAAAACTCACTATAATTCTCTATCTTAAACTTCGGCAATACTTTGTGCCTACTCACTTGTAGATAAACGACTTTTACGACGATTTGATATAGGACTACGTTTACGTAATACATTACTGACATCATTCATGCGTGACAATCGAGATCTAGAATTATATGAATTTATTTATATATTCTATCGAATTTAAACAGTAAATGATCTTACTGAATTTCATCACTTTTTGATAAACATTGATTTAATGCTTGATCAAAATCAAATTTTGTGTCGTTCATTCGTTGACAATCACGAACTGTTTCTAGATCATATTTTAATGTTTGCGATACTGCACTTGTTTCATTGATTGAACGCTGTATTGTATATATGTATGAACGTATACGTTCAAGTTCTTGATTTAGTGCATTATTACTAGTTTGTTCGAATTCAACCTGAAATTTATTTTTCTTTTCTTCATATTTATGTCTTGTAACAATAAAATAATAATTTTCTTACCGATGGTAAATGTTCATTTTTATCAACTAATGCGCGTAATCTTTCAATTTCCATTTGTAATTGTACAATCTGCCGACTATGTTTGTCTTGATTGACTTTAACACGATTACGAATATTACGTGCACGTTGAGCATAATTAAGTGTACTTTTGGTCTCTGAAAAATCACGATCAACTGGTGAAATACAAGCTATCATTAATGTTCGACTATTCAATTTAAAAAAAAGCATACAAGTTAATTTTATTTCAACTAAAGAAATATTCACTTTACCTATTACCACCCAATGAGTCTTGTAATAGACGAGTTAATTTGGAATCACGATAAGGTACATGTGCTCCTTTTTTCATCGGATCTCCTAATATTGAAATAACATTTCCAAGAACAAGCTAAAATAATGTTTTATTCTATATGAAACTATAAAGTTTAGTTCTGGAGTACGAACCAAACCACTATTAATACTAATGCCTTCTTTAGCACGTTGACCTGTTGCACCAGTTCGTTTTAAACTTTCTGAACCAGCTAAATCAACGAAATGAATTTTAGCACGAATTTGTTCACGAATATTTGTATCAGGTTTCTGAGTTGAGAAATAAAATAAATAAACATATCTTATAGTTTTGTTTATTTATCGAAATTACCGAGATCGATGCAATAACACGTTCAAATTGTAAATTTACAGTAAATATGGCGTGTGATCGACTGGATACACTGTTCATACGTGTTGATGCTGTTGTTCGACAAAGTGCGCCTTCTCTTAGACAATCAAGTGTCTAGAAATAGAAATATGAATAATAAAATAAATTTTCATGTACATGGTAGACATGTCATAGCTTACAATTCGCTTCTTTTATAAAATAGGTTCTATTCTAGTACGCTTTAATATTTCAGTTACAGAATCAAAATGAACTCTTTTGTGAATTCAAGGCATATTAAGAAAAAAAGAAGAGAAGTTCTCATCAGTGAGAGACTCACTCATTAGCTAGTTTTCATACAACTGATATTAGCTCTATAGATATCAATAGGAAGTTGACTGGAGGTAGAATTTCTCTTGAAATACTATCAAATAAATGATCAACGATCGGTAAGTCTACGAATGGCCCATCGTCTTTTTATTAGTGCTAGTGACAGTTCGAAAGACTAAATAAAGTATTTTGTTAATAGGTGTTAATCCAAGTGGCCAATGATTCATTATGACAAACATATTTCTGATTCTCTTAACGATGAAGTTCAATTGTTAAATAAAAAGTTATGAAATCTCTAACAGAAAGTTGCAATAATTTCATTCTAAGGTATTGTTTCTAGACGAACTAAAATTCGAATAATTTCAAGGTCGACGCATCAAAGATCATCACAAACTATAAACTAATGTTCTTGCATATTTCATACCAGTTAAATTATGTATTAAAAAATATTTTAGTTTCATGTTAAATAAGAATGTTGTCACGTATGTTACACATGCATAATGAATGCCGCAAGAGAATGCAAGCCTTACTTCGTAATATTTGGGTTAAAAATCATTACAAACAGGAGACAACTACTCTATTTAATACGAATAGAAATAAAATTATGTCTGATAATAAATAGTTATTTTAATCATTACAAATGTAACATAGAATGGTATTGTTTGATCAGACTGAAACATTGTGTTTTGATATTTTACTCTTGTTACTCAGTTTGCTCTATTTCTTCAGCTTCTCGGCAGTAATAATGATAACAAACAGCTTTAAGCAAACTCGAAATCCTTCGAAAAACTTACACAGACTATTACGAATTTTAACATTCGTTTTAAGTGGCTGATTTGTAGTTTAAGTATTTTTGGCAGATTCGCATCAACATTTCACTATCCAGTTACTGCAAGTCTATTTTTATATTTGCTTATTTCTTCGTCAGGTCTCCAATTCAACACTATTACATCAGTTTCCTATACATATACAACAAAATAAAAAGTTCATATTGTTTATTGACTAGTTTTGGATAACACTATAATTTTTAAGTCATAACAAATAATTTATCTGTGCAAGAAGAAAGAACGATATAGAAGGAATGAGCAACAGCATATGACATGACATTGAACGTTTACTTAGTGCATACAGAATGTTTGATGATAATTAGTAAGAACTGGGATTTTAATTTCGATAGTTTCGAGTTAGAAAAATATAGACTTTAAATATCTCTCTATAGCAACAGTTTATCATGATATAGATTATTTCAAATTTCGAATTATGATTGCTATCAGAGGTGACCCCAGGGTCAATTTTATTGCCCTGCCTTGCTAATTAAGAATTTTTTTCATATTTTAATTCAAGTTTAAGTAATCTTTTTTATTTGAAAGATAGTTCAGCAAATAGATAAATGATCAACAAATAATAAACTAGCCCTAATTGAAAAAGTGTATATGATGATATTGCATCATCACTGGTGATCCATCAGTAGATATATTTAACGAAGAGAGAATAGAAACTTCATTTTCATCACCAGGAGAGATAGATGAAATATCAGCACATGAATCTATCGACGATGATAGTGATGCATAGTTTTATTTTCAATAGTTTTATTGAAATAATAAGAACATGAGCAACTATTACAATTATGTTTTTCAATATATGTGCACTATTATCACTGTTATGATTACTTTATTATTTTCTTTTGTTTTCTTACAAATTTGATTGGATCTCATACGGTCGTCATACAAACACAAATATAACATTCTATTGTGTACTCAAAAAGTGAGTACACTAGATTCGGTCAGTGTGTCCGTCCGGCCGTTAACACGATAACTTTTGAAAGTCTCATCCAATTGTCATGAAATTTTTTACACAGAATGATCTCATCAATATCTCAGTCGAGTTCGAAAATGAGAAGGATCCGTCAAGAAATGGCTGAGTTATCGAGAAAATTGTCATTATTGACCAGACCATCCCTGACAGGGAGGGGGGAGGGGGTTACAGGGATTCTTTCAAAGAAACATTTTTTCAGAATTATTCACAACATATATAAATCGACTCAGTTTTTGAAGTGCACATAACAATCGGATGCAAATCCGATGTTTCTGCATTTATTTATCGTTTAATAACGGCATCTGAATTTTTTAGTTTCTTTCACGTTTCCGAGAAAAATAAAATTATTGTTATTTCCGAACTAAAGTAGGTATATGCAGAATTTACAGGGCATGAATATATAGTCCTGCCCTGTGGACATCTCTGATTGCTATGATATTTTTGAACTTGTTTGATAAAAAGTCAATAACAAACCTCATCTGCCGTTGTCACAAATCTTGTAGTAATATTTGTCACTCCTATCTCTCCATTACTATTTTCAAATACGACATGTTTATCAATGGTTTTTTGTGAACGAAAATCAGTATTTTCTTTATTGAATAAATCATAAATATTTTCATTATAAATCTGTTTCAAAAAACAAAACAATGAAGATAAACATGATCAAACTGTATGGATATTTACTTCAATAAATTGACATGAAACAATACATTTCGGCATAGAAATACCTATTGATTCAGCTTCATGTTCATATCTAGCACATCTTTGAAATATATGTATTATGGCACGAGGTAAGACACCTTCTTTCGAAGGATCCATATATTCAATTCCACTACCCATAGTAAACGTTTTTCTAAATAAATCAAAAGAAAATTTATAGGAACTTCACTTCCTTTATGTAATACCCTGAGCCAGTTTGACCATAGGCAAGTATTGATGCACTATAACCTTGAAAACATCCTTCAATCATATCATACACACATTCACGATAGATATCTTCTTGATTTGTTTCCGGTAAAAAAACATGATCGAATGTAAAAGCTGTACTATTAGCTAAAATAATTTCATTTGTTGCTCGTTGAATATCAACACATGTTTGACATAGATCTTGTTTTTCATTATTTGATAATGGACGAATACTAAGACGAAATAGTATTTTTTTAGTGTTACTTGATGAGCAATTATGTCGTTAGATATCAGAATTTCTTACCGAACAGCAGCTTTAACACAGCTGGCAATTTCTTTATTTGAATTTGCCAATTCCATTTTATCGGATCCTGGAATAAATACATGGACTTACAGGCAGTTAGGAGAAAAGAATGATTTCGAGAGACAAAGAACTTTCTAAGAACAAAGAATTCTGTTTATACGCGCTAAATTCATATGTACTAGTCTTAAATCGTTATCTATTATTTAATGAAATTCATTAATATTTATTAAAATTTTTCAAAGATCTGATTTTGAAAAATCTTTTTGTTTTGGCTTACACTTATGGTAGATGTCGCTATCGAGATATATCAGATTGTTCAAATATTTTATTTTAAGAAGTAGTTTTATTTATTTTAATATCAGAAACATCATTGTTTAATAGAACAATATACTTTTTTTTAGAGAAAACATTCATAGGTTGATCTATATTACCAATAAATTTGTGCATGAGAACAAAACAAAAAATGACGCGAGGAATTAGTTATTCTTTTTTTTCTTTCCTTCGATTACATTTTTGTTGAGAAATAGTAGCACGACAGTGCAATTTACTTGATCATACCTTATAGATAGAAAAATTTAAAAGCAGAATTAATACAAACATCTACAATGGATAGTGACCAAGAGTCAGCAGAAGTAAAATAAATTTGTTTTATCTACATTGACATAATATAGTTCGGTGCTTTTTTAAAATTTTTTTAGTGTCCGTTATGTTTGGAGGTACTCGAAGCTGATGATTTGACCTTTTTTCCATGTACATGCTGTTATCAGGTACAAAACACTCCGAAAGAAATCATACATAATCGAGTTCAAATGTTTTAGATTTGCCGATTTTGCTGGCATCGTATTCGAACAGACGAAAATGGTTTATGTCCAGCATGCCGAAAAGTAAGATAAACTATTATGAGTCATGTTTTAGAACGAAAAAAAATGTATTGTCAGATAATCCATCAAAACAAAACAGATTATGATTAGTGGAAAATGTGAAAAAACTTATGAAAATAAGTCTGTAACTTTATTGCATGTTCTATATCATTATTGGTTGAAATGAGACTATGTGATATTTAAAAAAGATGTTTTCAATTAAGAGTACATATTAAACTATGAATAACTTTTTTCCAATGATATACTATTTACTAGTCAGACATAAGTTAGTTATTTATCAAAACTTCAGTAGTTCAGTAATGATGTATATCGATAGCGTAATTGTCACTATTTCTACATTATCATAGGGTGATTTTATTCAGTGGTAGTAAAATATTTTATCTAACTTATGTTTTCATTAATGATGATTTGATTAACTCTACAGAGAATCATACAACTGTGAATTTCAAATCAAATTAGTTCGAAAATCATATTGACTCTACCGTTGTTTTACATTGTTTTCATTATAGCATTTTGATGCGATGAAATAATCTTAATTCTTTGTAAATAATGTTCGTTTCTAATCAATTAGAAAATGGAATCTATGGCTTCATAAAAGAACAATGGTGTATTCCCTACTCTGTTTTATTTTCGACTCCGAGAAATTGTTTTTCTTGTCTACTGATCATTCATATTTAATATTACAAAAAAAAAAATCTACTAAATTATTTCAATTTTTTTCAGCCATACAGTGAAAATCCGGCACAATTTAAACCGTTGACTGATGAAGAGTAATGATTGATAATATTTCAATTTTTTTCTTAAATTCTTATGATAATTGCTTTTCTTTGCCTAGAATTCAACAAGTAAAACGTGATAGAAAACTAAAAGAATCAAATAAAAAGCCAAAGATAACCGAAAGTCGGAAACACTTAGCCAATCTACGGTAGATCAAATTGTTTCACTGTATTTTTTCTATTTACTATGTTTTTGTTTCTATAGCGTTGTTCAACGAAACCTTGTATTTGTTAATGGACTTCCGTCACGTTTAGCTGATACAGAATTATTGAGACGAAATGATCATTTTGGTAAATATGGTAAAATAGTCAAATTAGTTACATCACCAGCACACAATGGACAATTAAATTCTATATGTGTATATATAACATATTCTCGTTCAGACGAAGCTTTACGTGCTATACAATCTCTATGTAACTATCATGTTGATGGTCGAACATTAAAAGCTACATTGGGTACTACAAAGTATTGCAGTCGATATTTAAAAGGTGCGACATGTCAAAAAGCTGATTGCTTATACTTGCATGAGCTAGGCGATCCTTTAGCAAGTTTCACTAAAGAACAAATGCAACAAGGGTAAATTAAATTTAAAAAAAAACTTAATATGAATAGCAAAACGTTTTATTTTTTCTATTCAGTCTTCATCTTGAATATGAACGAAAACTTATGGAACAGTACACAAATAAATTATTATCAGATACACCAAAGATTGGACGAACGACAGTCGATGGGTAGGATTTTTAGCTTTTCATTCTGAATTATGATTAACTTTGTTTTTTTACTTTTTGATGATAGAACTAAAAGTGAATCAGTATCTTCACAAAAACAAAAAGGACCAACACCATTATTGACAACGACAAATGATTGCAATGCTTCGATATCAAATACAATCAATGGACATTCTGATTTAGAATCAGGAGATGAAACAAATAATAACAATAGCATTAGTACTACATCAAATCATCATACAATGAATGGATATCACAATGATACATTCACTAGGTAAATACTCAATATATGGTTTGATGAATGAGATCGTAGTTATACAAGAGAACAAAATCACAAGACAGTATCGATCCGAGTTAAAATTAAACTATTTTTGGATTGAACACCAACACTAGAAAAGATACAGTGTATCATCAGAGTCGTACTGTTACTATTTTATAAGTATCATTGATAGTTCACAATGATCAAGTTTGTTAGACTAAGCAATAGAGTGAACAGAAAAGAACTTATGTAATATTAAGAGTTCAATGAATAAATTATGGTAACTTTCTTGTTTTCTGCTTTGATTAGAAAATAAAATCTTGTCTTTTTTAAAATAAGCTAGATGGTAGAGATTATTATCTGCTGTTATCTTGTCTTGGATTTTACATTCTTGTGTGAAAGAATTTTCTCGTTTTTTTCTCAATAGTACAACTACTATGAATGTTGATACTTTAAATGGTGATTCTGACATATCATCAACATCATCTCAAACGTCATCTGAACATGAGCCATCTCTACGATCGCAAATGCAAACATATAATATATCATTATTAACTAATTGGCCGGACGAATCAGGAAATTTTTATCCTACGAATAATAATACTAATAATCTCGTATCTTCATCATCTCAACTGATAAATAAATCATCTGTTTCAAACATATCAAACCCAGCAAAAGATGTTCAATCAAATGAAACCACAATTACTAATACAGTGAATGGTTTTGATCAAATACCAGAATATAAACTATTTAGTTCAAATAGCCCATCTATACATTCGATATTATTTGGTAAAAATGAACATACTCAACAGTCACATCGACCAGTTATAAACGGGATTGATCATGATTTAAGAGTAATTGAAAAAAGATTACTAGGTAAACTAAAATATTTAGGACATGGGAATAGGAGAGGCGTGCGTAAATTAATTCCTTATAAGAAAATTTTCGATCTATATGGTCTAATTTTAGTGACAATATTGTATTTGAATCATTTGACTAATACTATAAAGATAAGCTTTCGTTAAGATTTTCCCATAATGATATGTAACTGGGATATTAAATGAAATAATACCTCAAATATTTGTTTTCTTCGAATGACTTACTATCAATGCATATTAAAGTGTACAAAGTACTGATATGAGTGCAACTTAGAATACGTATAGAAACAAGTGCATCAAATTTTTACCTAAGGGAAATTCATTGAGTTTAATGCATATATGAATGTGAAGTATTCAACCGTATCAAACAAGATATCAGAGCTTAAAGCGATTCTACATCGTTAAATTGATTTTTCAAATAATTCATAAGTTCTTTGGATAAAGAAGACTTAGACAAATGTTGAATAAATGAATTTAATTGACTCAGCCAGTGTGTAGTTTCAGTTTACTGACTACGAACTCGATGTAGTCAGTTGAATGTATGTCGAAGGCTCATAGCTATCATTGACAATAATGGCTATACATCTTAGTTATGAAAAATTAGAATAATAATTTCAAATAATTCAATCGACTGAAGAGTTGAGGAATGTTTTTTTTAATTTCTTATTCGTTCTGTCGATTTCTCTTTCTGGCATCAACTAATATATTTAGGCCAATTACTAATACTATATTAGAATCATTATAAGGTAATAAAAACTACAAATGTAAGAACCAGATAGAGAACAAATAGTTGATGAGACATAAAAGGCATCGATATTAAAAATATTGAGATATCCGAAAAAGAAATAACAATAACGTTTCACATCAGTTTGTCATATATAAATCGTGAAAATATTTATTTTCAAAGAAGTTCTTTTACTGCAGTTAACTAATGTTTAGTGTGAGTAGTATCTTTAAGATGAGATATACTCTCTTTTAGTGTCCATGAGATTCTCTGAAAGTGCATAAGTACTTCGCAGTAGAATGTATAGACCAATAGACAATAAACAATAGAAAAAGTACATCAAGAGTAGTGAACGTACACATGATAGATTGCTAGCATATATCGTAATGAGTAAATGTGATTGCACTTTAATTCATTATTATAATACTAAAGTTGATGAATTCTTCTATAGAGCATAATTTTTAATATCGGATCATTTAAACACAAATTTTCTTTACACTTGTGATACAGAATTAAAATATCTACGGTATTACTTTTCGTTCATTTTGAGTGCATTATTTTCATCAGAGTTCTTTTTTTATTCGTTCTAGAAAGTAGTCTTGATAACACATCATATACTCAGACACAAGAAAATGATGAACTCGGTAAATAAATATTTTTTTCTATAATCGACTGAAAATAATTCATTTCAACTTTAGGCTTCGATCCATGTAGTTTATTTATGTCCGCACTTGCATCTGATATCGAAGATGAAAGACGACCACTATCATCACAAACATCTGTATCATATCGTCCAACATCAAATTCATATGGATTTCCATCAAATCAATTCACTTCAACGACCAATAATTCATCTCAAGGGCAGATGAATTCATATTGGATGATGCAACAACACCCGCAGCAACAGCAACAACAGTCTCATCATTATCAAGAACCACCAACGACACCACAAAGACAACAAAGATATCCACTCCCATTTAGTAAATATTTATCTTCCTTGAAATGAGAATTATGATTACCATTAAAAAGCACTTGATTCTTTTTATCAGTAAGAAAAATCAATATCTTTTCTTATATTAAACCAATCAACAGTACGCATCTCAGTCAAAATCTTATCCGCTTTTTTGAAGTCTATCGATTCCGTGATTATGAATAGTTATTTATTAAGTTTTTCTAAATAAATTTAGATGGATCATCGCCTAGACAGATTTGGAGTGGGAATCAACAACAGCAACAGCAATCACTACAATACGGATCACAGATTTCAAGTCAAATCCAACAGCAACGACTTCCACATCGACAGCCATCACCATCACCATCACCACAATTTTCACGGGCAATAAATAATACTTATCCTTCTAATAGTACTCTGATCACAAATGATGGTAAGAAAAACAAAGAGATATCTTATTGATTCCATGTTTTTCCTCATTAGTACCATCAAATGATCGATGGATAAATTTACCTTGGACAGATCCAGCTATTATATCACTTGGTAATAAACTTGAAACTCCATCATCACAATGGTCTACACCTATGCAATCCCAGGGGCTTTCTGGACTAACCTCAGGAAATAATCTCATGGCAAATTCTCGTTGGTCACAGCAACAGAGTCAAACACATATGCTAACAAATGGAACCTTTTTGCCATATTCAACAACATCAGGTGCTGATGATGGAAATCTTTCGTAAAATTAAACAGTTGATCACATGCATATATAAACAAAAATAAAAGAGAAGTCTTATTTTTTTCTCTATCTATTAGCTCCGTATCCGGCTGATGGCCTCTTCGTGTCTTCTTTCTTCTATCTTGTACTCCTTTTATGTCCATGATAATGATTCTTTTCTTTTGTTTGTTTGTTTGTTTGTTTGTTTTCTCTATCACTTGTTGTCGTTTATCATATATATATACATACATACAAATTATTTATATTGATAATTTATTCATAGTAGTACGGAGAAAAAAGAATCAGAATGATATTCAGAACTTAAATGAGAATTATATTCATACGACAATAAAAACTAACAAAGACAATCTTATATCTGGATTACATCAAAGGTTATAAATAACAATAGATACTTTTTCGTTTGTTTATTGTCAACAAGTTTGTTTTTGTTTTTCATTTAGCAACTCTTTTGTTTGTTATCTTTGTGAGTTTCTTTATGCTTGCTTGTTTTTCATTTTCTTTTTTCGTATGTGTCTCGATTGACTTCCAAAGAGATGAACACAAATTATCGCATATATTCAAATAGATAAACAAAATAATATATGCCGGTAAACAAAATCAAAATTTAATTTTCTTACAACAAGTTCATTGTATTCTCCGTGCGAAGTATATTTGTAGTAGCATGACAATTCAATATAAATATTAGATCTGAAGAAATTCGGTCAAAAACAAAAATGAATGTATTGAAAGTAAAATGTCTTTATATTCTCAAATATTTGATAGTACGTACAAGCATAAAAATAGAATTTACTATTACATATAAACTTGAGTGACTCATCAAAATAATATAATGAATCATACAACAGAGAATCGTTAGGTTTCATTTGATGTGATATCATTTCGGCTTCTTTTATATCCAGACATAAAGAAAATGGATAGTTTTTAATGATTATCTCAACGATAACATCGAAAATACCTTGTAAAGCCGTTTAAAATTTGCATTGAATTTTATTTTTGTCAAAAATCACTTTTGGTAAAATATGTACAGAAGCAAGATGACTATCAGTTGATAATGATTAGCTTAATTCTCTTACTGCTCGAATAAAAAAATTCTTCAAACGTAAGAATATTGTACATAATCAGTTTTTTTTTATATCATGTGATTGATGTAGCCTTTCTAACTCAATCCGGTATAACAATTTTGATAGTAAACACCGTAGACTAGATATCAACAGCTAGCTATCATAGTTTCGTTACGAACTAAAATATTTTATTTTTCATCGAACATATTATAACTTAACCATTGGGAAGAAGTTTTTGAAAAATTAAAAAAAGCATTAAAACGAAGCAATATTTTGCCATTTGTATATTTGTTGCTTTAAAAATATGAAAACTAATATTAATTCAAAACTGAAAGAAAAGACAACATCAAACGGGGAAAAATACTCTGAGAAAGAAAACTAATGAAATAATTAATTTTAACAAAAGAGCAATCATGAGCATCGCTCATAGAATAAAAGATAGCAATTTTCTGTGACACATAATGTTCGACAAATATTGTCAATTTCATTGATTTCTGTTTTATGTTCATTATCGGATAGAAACCACTGTGAATTATCTGTACGATATAAACAAACGTATTGTTTAGAGTTAGAATTTGTTTGATTCATTGACGACGAATGAAAATTGTTTGATGAATTTAAACATATGCCGGTTAGTTGATAACGTGCAGGTATTATCATTGATGAATCTATTAATCCTAACCATGTTGTGTAATGAATATGTGATAGATCAAGTATTTTTTCAGGTTCTATTATAATATTTGTGTTTAATTTTGTGGTAGTTCGTGAAACAGGATCATAAAAAAGACGTTTTAATTGAATACGAAGAATAGAAGGAAAATTTGCAATCAACGTTTGACATTTCATTCTATCAGACTTATAACTTGTTGCTAAGTTAGAGGTATGAGTCGAAAGAGGAACTAGAAAATGATCAACATTGTAAAAGTTTTAATTAAAAAAAAATGACTTACTGGATATATTTGCTGTTGATGACACTGCTTGATCAAATGGTTGAATATGTGTGTTTACAAGAGGTGACAGAGTAGGTCTAAATAAATGTAGAGATTCCATGTTTTTTACGTTTTGTTATTACAAAAAAATTAAACTGTTCAAATATAAAATAGGTTAAATATTCAACACTAATGTATAGCTCAAACTATTAACTGATTGATTTCTAAGTGAGGTATGAGGTTGATGTAAAAGATGATCCTTCCGTCATTCCTTCTTTCGAAGAAAAATCTAATGAAACATACATAGTTTTAGTCAGGATTGTTCCATTTTTAATTACTGTTGATTTTCTTTCAAGATCTTGATTTGTTTGACTTGAGCAATACGAACAAGATATTGAATCGACCTAGATAAATTAAAAGGAGTTTATGTGACTGAATAGCAAGAAAAAGAATGTTCATACGTCTTCAATTTTTGTTAATTGAGAAAGAAGTTGTTCTAAAGTTATAGTTGTTTTACTAACGGGCAATATCAATATTTGAAATGGTTCAGCACAAAAACGTACATGAGAACATCTAGAAGAGCTTGTTTAAAAAAAAGGGAAAAGGCTAAAATGTTATTCTACTTACTTATTACAACAATATGCATGGAGTAGTTGTCCAGAAAACGTATGCTTTAGAATGGAACCAAGTTGTATATGATGAAGTAACCATGTCAGATCAATATATTGAATTATATAAGATGTTTGTGCATCTATATTGTCTACTGTTACTTTATTATGAAGCTAAATGAATAGAACAATGACTTTTTTACGACTCTTAGCGGAATACTTTATTTACTTGTGCTTCAGTTTCGATATACATTCTATTTAGAAAATCGAGTGACAATGTTGTTAACTTTTGGTTGTGTACTTGTCCAATAACACTAAAGCTAAACATATGCAAAGACAAATCCACGTGTTTAGTTACTTTTTTGAATAGACTAGTTTTTGTTTTGATAGAGACTGATTTAGTGCATCAGTTATACATTGAAATAATTCTGCAATATCTGGTGTTGTAGGTTTTGTTAACAAGTCTGGATAAATAGTACTGAGTTTTGAGATAAATGATGATAGGCCAACAAGTGTATTCGCATGTTTATATTCAGTAGTATGATGATTAGCTCGTAATTGAGAAATAAGATCAAGGAAAGTAGATACAATTGGATCATAATTGAAACGTGACAGCTAAATAAAACGTAAGTCTTTCAACGTCCATATAATATATAAGAATACAAGTACCATAAATATATGTTATTTCATAGAGAAAAAGCCTAAAAACTATAGGATAGACTCGCATTTCTATTGAAAGATATCATACCACTAATAAATACAAATGGGAAACAGCGGACTTGAAATTGAAAAGTACGTCAAAACAGGTCAAAGTACATAATTGAATTAGCTCAAAGTTTCTTCAAGTTCAAAAGCCTTTCGTTTCTCCTTGAATCAATAGCCTACACCATAGTTGTTTTAAAATATTTTTCAATTGAAGGAAAAAATATGTATTCCGTCCAATGAAACTATAATTTGAAAAAATTTTCAAAACTTTTTCAAATGTTCCACTTTCAAATAACATGTTTATTTTATGAAGAGAGTGACAAATTGATACTTAAGCAATAATTTATTTATTTAAAATGAAGACATTTATGAAAGAACATATTAACCATTTGCTACTGAAAAAATAATCCCAATGAATGCAATGGTGTAGTTTAAACCGTGACTAGACAAGCGTTTTCTCGGTTCTATTTAATGATTTTAATTGAAGGTCTAGTATCATTTCAATTTTGTCTTGTAACTAAACCTGAGTAAATACTGCAGTAAATTAATGAAAAGCTGTATAAGATTGTACTAAATGATAGATGACTGTCAATAGTCACCTTCAGATCAATCGCAGGATTAGAGAAAAAAAAACTCTTTGAAATTACACTACTGATTTTACTGCTTAATTGATCTAGAAAACCGATTCTTTGAATGCATTTCTTACATTTATATTTCTTTGTAACGATGAATAAAAGCTATTGAGTGATGCTAAACTTTGTAAAAGAATATTCAACGAACATGTTGTTTCATGCAACTTTAAAATACCAGGTCTTGGTAACAATTGAACAAGCGATGACTAGACAGAAAGAAATAAGACAAAAAGAATCGTTCATAAAACTTTGAAACCATTGTATGCATAGTTACCTGTTGAAGTCGAAGATCATTAGTCAGTTTTAAATGATAACTATAGAGATATTTTTCTGGAAGTTTTTTTGCTATCAATACTTTCGAAGATGAATAATGATGAGTATAATTTGAAATAAAATTGTATAAACAATTAATTGTTAATTGGAATAGTCTAAGAAAAACATGAATAAATAATTTAATCCTATTTATTGTTAGTTTGAGACGTTTTTCTGTATGAAGTATTCCAATAATATGAAGAAGAAGAAAAACTGTAAGTATGAATGTTGTATGATGATAAACTGTTATAAAACAAATTGAAAAGCCAAGAAATAGACATTCCCATAGAAATACATCAAAACGGTTTTCTTTTCTAAACCAATGCAGAAAAGAACTGTGCGAAAATTGAAAGGAAAAACAATTCTAACGTACTTCGTATTAATAAGAATAAATTTTGTTATATTATCAACAATTAAATAAATAGTAAATTCAAACAGAACGTTTGATAGCAACCACATTATTTTTGATAATCCATAAACCGCAGCACAGCAATATGGTTCTCATCTCAGTAAAAAAACAACGTTGCCTATAAAATATTATTCGCTTCTCATTCAACCAATCAAATACATCGAGAATATATGTCTTATTTTCACATAAACTCTTCGAATCATCTCATCATGTTTCGTGCTATTAAAACTATTCAATTATCAGCAACAACAGCTGTTCGATCGTTTCACGCAACAAAACCCTTATTCTTGGCTAGTAATAGTGCCATTAAAGTAAAGAGTAAGGATCTTTTTCATTTTACAAATAGTTCATTATTAGGAAGGAGCAACTTTGCCAAAACATACATTGTTTGAAAATGAACCTAAAAATAAAGTAAATATTGAAGATGTTTTTGCTGGAAAAAAAGGAAGTACGTATATTATTCTTCTGCCAATCAATCAATCAGTGAGTTTGCTTTTGTCTAGTTCTATTCGGTGTGCCAGGTGCATGTAAGTTTAAATAATACACCAATATAAAATAATCATTTTTCAAAATTTTATCAGTTACTCCTGGATGTTCAAAGGTTAATTGTAGTAGGTGTTTTTTTTTCTATAGTTTATTAATTTTGCATTTTAGACTCATTTACCTGGCTATGTAAATTCAGCAAAGGAATTTCAAAAACTAGGTTATGATACAATAGTTTGTGTAACTGTTAACGACCCATTCGTTTGTCAGGCTTGGGCAAAAGAGCATAAAGCTGAAGGAAAAGTAAGGTTGATGATATTTTTTGCTCTTGATCAGTAGTACAAATTTTAATTTAAATGGATGTAGATTTAGAAAAAAAAGAAATTTTTTTGCAAATGAAGTCAATATCTCAATAGAAGTTGGAAATCTAGTATAAGGATTCTAGCGTAGCTTAAACAATCTATTGTGACCAGCCACTTTAGTCCTTCACTAACCTTACAAAGATATCCTAATATATTCAAATGATAGGTATCAGTTTGAATGGTTCTCTGAACATTCCTAAGAATAAAAGGTTCGCTTTTTTGATTCTTCAAGGTCAGAAATAATTGACTTTTATGTTGAGATGATGATAGTG
Source organism: Rotaria socialis (assembly GCA_905331475.1). NCBI lineage: Eukaryota > Metazoa > Rotifera > Eurotatoria > Philodinida > Philodinidae > Rotaria > Rotaria socialis. The sequence continues at coordinate 228,926 of CAJNYU010002706.1, forward strand.
TTTGCACAAATCTGAGACACTTTTTTGCGAATCTAATAAAACATATTCTCTAACGCAAGCATAGTCTTAAAATCTTTGCTCCCTCTTCAATTGGATTCAATTGCTTAAAAATATAATCAACAGTATATTTAAGAGCTTACTAGAATATTATTGCTTAAAATCATAGTAACAAACGATTTTCTAATAAATCTTCATTGAAATTATGTTCAAGTGTGCTTCTAAAAATAATTTGAGTTAAATTTGATTTTGATAACATATTCCATTGGTAAAAGTTTTACAAAACTAAGTTGTCGAGGTCTTCTTTCTTTTTTTTTCGAAAAAGTATTAGACAATATTAGTTTATCTTCAATTAAATATTTGAATTCCCTCATTATTGCATGAGGCGAGTGATTTGGAAGTAACGGTAAAAAATACTTATTTCTGTATTTGAATGAAATCGATTCATTGACCAATTGTATTAAATGTAGATATTAGTGATTGATGAAGAAGTTTGATCTGAGATCAAGTGAACAGATTCTCAATTCTTTTTATTAATTTTAGGTACGAGTATTAGCCGATCCTGATGCTAAATTTACCAAGGTAACAAGAAGTAGAAAAATCAAACGATGAAAAAATGTTTTCGTAACATGTAATTTTAGGCTCTTGGACTCGAAAAAGACCTGTCAGCTGTTTTGGGAAATGTTCGATCATCTCGGTAAATTCAATATTAGCATTCAAAAATATTCATTTTGTTCTATGTTTCAGATATGCTATGGTCATTGATAATAATAAAGTACAGAAATTATTCATTGAACCCGATGGTACAGGTTTAAGCTGCTCGGTATCACAAACAGTTCTTGATGAAATCAAGAAAGGTGATCTGGCTAAATGATGATGAAATTGAATATTTTGAAATATTCGCTATTACCACAGCTCTTACTTCCTTTTTTTTCATTCTAATAAATATCCTGTTTTATATATTCATAAACAACTGCATCAAATACAAACATAATTATTTTTTAATCAGATGTATAAGTTGAGTATTTAATGTAAGCCAACTTTCGAAGATATTAGCTATTTATCCACAGACCATGACAGAAGTTATTGACACACGATCAACTTTCGTACATCAACAATATTTTCTCAGCGAAACATGAGTTTTTCCTTGACGACACTGATCTAGACATTAAATATAGCGATAAGTGTGATGTTCAAGATACGACCGTGCCATTATTTTGAAGCACTACCCAAAAATATATACTAGAATAAATTCATCGCTCTATTACTACAGACAACAACTATTAAGTCGTATTTAAAATTTGGCTTCCAACGGAATGATACTAAATTCATTTTAAACAATTAGAAGAAAATAATCGATATTTGTCATATTTTCTCCGTTGAAATTTTTTAAAATTTCAGTTTATAAAAATCCAGAGGAAAAACAAACCATGTTGCTATAGGTATTCTAATTGTTATCTTTGATTTTTCTCAAAGTTTCAAAACTCTTTGAAATGAACTTCCAAAACTATACTCTAATGCCATCTATAATATGAAGTCTTTATCAATAAGAAATTTAAATAAAAGAATTCATTCAAATTCTTGCAAAATTTCATCAATATAGGTTAATAAAAAAATTTAGTGGAATGAGCATAGGTCTTGCTGACAATTTACAAATCACAACTAAAATGTTTTAGCTATCATTTTTCGTTCGTCGTCATCTCTGTTTAATAGATATGATCGTGATAAAGCAAGAATTTGACAATGAATGAAAAAACGAGCGACGAAAACAAATAATGAAGATTACATGTATGATATTAAAATAATTAATGTTTCATGTCTTTTTTTCCCATTCTGTCAGTATGTTCTAATCCTGGTGATTGCATAATTCTTCCTTAGCTACTTAGTAAATTTTTTTTGTTTCTCTTCTTTTTCTGTCTGCTTTACAGTCATGCCTTTTACTGTGGTTCGCTTTGTAAAACGATTGCTTCATATTGTCTTTCACCTTTCGAAAGAGTTGATTTTTGAAACGTTTACTAATGAAAATTGTTTGTCTTCAGTGTTAGAATCGAAATTGACCATTAACCTTTTAAATGAGGTAAGCACAATAGACTAAGTGATATTTTAATTGAAATTCATTTTTGATAGATACTCTGAATAAATACATGTGTCATTTGATGGCTACGAAAAGTGATATTGATAGGGTAGTTTTGTTTTGCCTGAGATGAGAAAAGAATTAGAAAAGAATTGTCTATACATATATTTATTTCCTGGATATCTATGTATACAGTTGATGATGCTACTATGTTGTAGATAATCGTGGTAATGATTTCTATCGATGAAAAGTATACAAGTATAAGCTAAAGAGAAGGAGATATTGTTTACATTGTTGTCTGACTGTAATAACAAGAGAGACAACAGAAAAAGAATAAATAGACAATGACAACATGATTGAACTACCCGTGCCACTTAGGTACATTTTTTTCTAATCAGGGTGTACGCATATGTTGTGTTAATTTTAAGCTAAATCCGGCTGTCGCCTTTTTCTTTTGTCACACGTTATAGACGATTGTTGATTCAAATTTTTTTCATTTTTGAATGTAAATTTCATTATAATATTTAAAATAATAGCATTTTATCTTCTTGTTATAAAAGAAATAATGGAATCTTAATGAACTATTCGAATGACACAGATGGAATATTTTTTTCTTTTCAAAACAAACTATTTATGAGTGGTGTCGCATCTTGTGTTGTTGTTTTACAACGGTCGTAGAATCGAATACATATATATATATATATATATACATCCGTATGTGTAGTATGAAGTTTTTCATAAAATATAATTATATACTCTAGCACATACAAGGTTTCGATCGGAATATTTTTTTACAGTTAAAGTTCATATTCTTTATATTTTAATACATATTTAGGGTTTCATTCGTTGACTCTAATTGAAAAATACCTAGATGCTGCGTCTTCAAAAAGTTCTCAAAGAATACTTTATAATAACGAACGACCTCTGAAATAACTAGTTACTTATTTTTCGACTATATAACTATCAAAAATCAATGTTTATTAACATAGTCTTAGTTAGAATACACTAATATTATGTATCTATCTCATTAGACCTTCTATTGCTAATGATGATGGAATTGATTCTATCACGAGGCTAGATTTTTAACAAACCAATCGACAAATCATTTCAAAATCGTCACTCGCATCAATTCTATCTTTCGATGTTTTTATCTATCAAGTTCATATGATAGATTCAAATGAAGGCTTACCATTTTAGTAGAAGTAGAGAATGAATCGTTAATTTATAAAATTGAAAGAACGACACTAGTTAGCTACAAGTAAGATTAGATTTTTAGTGAAAATTAGAAATAAATTTGCGTTGAGCTATAGACGCACAGAGTATATTTTCTATTAGACATATATTTTATCATTGATATGAAATAGATCGAGATTGTCATCTTTATTAAATAATTTTCATGGAATAAAAATAAGTTTTGTATTTCTTTTCTTTTTTTTTTTCTATCATATTTTTGAGTACTAGTGTCAGTATTACATTTTCATAGAGCTGCCTACGCTTAGTAACACATGTGCCCAACATCATTCTACTCAACATTCCATATATGCTTTCTTTTGTATTTCATTTCCACTCTTACATACAAAATAAAGTGCATCATATTTAATTCATAGAAAAAAAAGTAGGTACTCTTCTTCATCCCAATATATTTTGAGTCAGAATTCAATCGAAATAAGCAGAATGTTTAAAGGTTGTTTTTCTTCTACACCTTCTCCTCTTTTATTGACACAACATTCTTCGTAAAATATTGATGTTTCGTTTTGAATAATAACTTCCAATTAATGAAAACAAACAATATAAAAATAGGTTTTTAGCACAAACTTTTGCTTGAGTACTAACACTTTTTATCTTAAGGTCACAATATCTCTATATATAATAGTTATTGTTGTTTCTCTATTTAAAGTATTACTTCAATTCTTATTTGATGACAAAATTTATTTTGCTGCTATATATATATTTCGTTCTCAATCTTTCTATTAGATATTTATAAAGAAAAACAGAACTCAGAAGCATAATGCCACGAAAAAGTACTATGCGTGATAATGTGAACGTTGTTCGATCTCGATTACCACATTTGTCTGATCTTCCGCGTGAGAAAATTGAATTAGTTTTACTTTACTATGAATCAAGTATCGACGACACCGTTGAAGCATTTAAAAGAGGTATGTTTAAATGGTTTTGTTATTTTACTTTGGAAAATTTTATTATTTATTTTCAGATTGTGCTATTGAAGCTCTCAATGGATGGACTGAAACGAGTAATGGTCGAGGAACTGTAAGTTTTTTGGTTTATTTGAAAATAAAATATAATAATTGAAATTTACTTTCGAAGACTTCATCGAAACGGACAAATAATAAAGGTGACAATAGAAATAGCAAACCTTCGACATTACCTACGAATTCATCAGTGAAAAAACCACCGTTCAATGGAATTTTACGACCATCACAACGTGTTTCAAATATTTTTCAAACATTTGCAGAAGGTGGTACACCGACTATTGTAACTACTAATGGTAGATAAATTTCGATAATTAGAAAAGTCATTTTTTATTGAAACTTTTTTATCTAAGGCAGTATCACTACGTCTAATACAGCTGCTTGTTCACCACCATCAACATCTTTTAGTGAACAAAGTGATAACAATCATGGTTAAAAAAAACAATCTTTTTTTCGCGTATAAATATAAAAGTTTGTCTTGTTCTAGATTTAACAGCCAATCATGTTGCCATACATGATGAAGTGATTGAGCAACAAAACTCATCTCAATTACAAACTCGAAAACATATTCAAGATCGCCATGATTCAACTTCATCAATAAAACATCATCATGAACCATCAACAAATAGCAATAATCAGCAAACAACAACAACAATACAATTTTCTAATAATAAAAAAAGTAAAATCAAAAGAAATATTTTCAAAAACGGTCACTTTCCATATTTTGAGTTTAGAGTAAAAAATAATTTAAGACAAGATTGAAATTAAGAGAATGATATTCGCATTAATAGAGATATGAGACTATATAGAGTATTATCTGACTATTAGTTTATAGTCATATGCTTTCATAACAAGATTTTATTGTAAATTAATATTTCAATAAAGAATTTGACTTCGCTGAATACTTCTATACGTTAATATATGAGTTTTCTTTATATTTTAGTGCTTACAAAATCAGTTAAAGATCTTCAACGACAAACATCAACATTAACAAACGTTGAAATACTATTTGACAATGAAATAAAATCATCAATAAAACATATTGATGATGTCTTTAAACAGATTACTGAAATCATCAAACAACGTGAAATTGAACTTTACTTAGAGATGGATAAAGTTAAAGAACAAGGCTTAAATATTATACATAATCGACAAAAACATGCTATTGAATTACGCCAATCAATTGATCGTTGTGATCGTCTTGAACCAGTTGAAATAGATAATCTTCGTCATGATATTAAACAGTTTGTTACTGATCGTCGATATGAACTTGGCGAACAATTAACAACATCTCATCGTTTTGGGTACGATCAAAAATTAATTGAGCTATTAAAAAATTTTGGTCACATTTTACCAATTGGTCGAACACGTTCAACATCATCTGCATTGGTTGAAACACATCCAACTACAATATCAGATGGAACTTCAGAAAAATTACAGATATCAATGATAAGTCATCCAATATCATCAGTGTCATCTTCATTAAACGAAGTTGGTGTTATAGTTAAGCAAGAACAACCAAAACCACAACGAATTAACAATAATCAACAATTGAATGATTATAATACCGGTAATAATTATCGATATTGTGATTCTTCACAACAAAATAATGGTTCTTTTCAATATTATGATGAAACAAATAATTATCAAAGTAAATATTTTTGAAAGAGAATCTATTTTTGAGAATTTTAATTTTTTTGCTCTATTATGTGGTTACCGTCGTCGAACACAACAGTATTCTCAAGGTAATTTTCAACATCCGCGTCCAATACTTAATTATCACAATGATAACAATCGTCGTACTGAACCAAAGCCAATCAATAATTGTGTAGATTTATCAAATAAGAGTAAAACAACAAATACATATCGTCGTCCAAGACTATCACCGCATCCTTCTCAACCAGTTGTTCCAGTACAAACTTAGAATTTGCTCATAAAATTGTTAGATTCAAGGTAAAAAAACAAACAAAAGATCCATATGGATGAGCAATTTAATTCTTGGCTGATATGAACTTTTTTTTTCGTTCCTTTTCGACATATTTTATTCTTCTTATTACTATGTTGATTACAACAAAAAAGATTAGGAAAAAAAATTATTTATTTATTTATAAACTTCGCAGATAGTTATCCTACTACGGAAGAATGATGATTTCATTTTTATTTATTAATTTTGGTGCTTCTGTTTTTTTCTTGATGTGAAAAAACGTTTATAAAGTTAATTGTTTTTATTTAAGTGGGATTTTCGTTTACTTTCTTTTCTATTTACTAATTTTGATTCTTTTCTTTTTCTCTACTGTTACTTTGAACAGCAAAATCATTTTTATCATGTATCCTATCATATAATGTTCGATGTTATTCTGTTTGTAAAATTTGTGAACGAGTTCGGCATTGATACAGAAAGAAAAAGGAAGATTGCATTGAAAAATCATGTCTTTTTGAATCGATGATGCTCCTCTCAAAGAATTTAGCTTTGATTATGATGAAATTGATAAATAGATCATTGATCTATTTCTATAACAATATTTTTAAGAAAATCATGCTACAGTATGAATCTTATAATGGCTTGTTGATTTATTATCATTGGCATTTACTCACACACCCAAATCTATGCACCATAATCTATTCAATTATGTAAAAAAAGGAAATCCAGTTTGTTCATAACTATTTATCCTTCAGATTGCAGTATTCTTTATGTGGAGCAATATTACAGTGACTATCAATGGATATTCATGCTGTTTTATCTTTGCTTTTCACTGTGAACTTCTTCGTAACGAAGCATAGTAGAAATCTTTGCTTTTTACTTCAAATTTACACCCACCCACCCGAAAAAGCACAGTGCACTGTCGCAGCCAGAAAAATCAAGTCTATTTCAACATGAGTAAAACATCAGATATGCAAAGACCCTCCGTTAGAGATCCAACACAAATTTAGTTAAACCATCTTTTTTTGGGAAAACTTTTGTTTCTCTATCTCCGCAACTCTTTTGTCAACTGCAACACGATCTACTACTCATACTAAATCATTTTGACTAATTTAAACGTCATTAACGTCGAACAGTCACTCAATAAAGAAGAGAATTTTCAGCGTCTTTTTCTTTCACAAATATGTTTGGCTGTATACGTTTTGTATGAGCAGTGATTGAAATGTTCTTTTGGTAAGTTCGAATACTTAGATTGTTTTTAAGTATAAGCTGCATACTTGCTCTCAAAATACTGAACTTACTCTTCGAATAATCTGTGTACAGGCTGAAGGCTGCTCAGATCAAGAAGCACGTTTGTTGGATCTTTCTGTTTTTATATTTTGATGAAATAATTTTTCTGACAGCTTTAATTTTCACTTTTAATAAAATGAAAATAGGAAGTAATAATAAAACCAAATATTGGCTCTCGTAGACATTCGAACAAGAAGTCTTTCAAAAAGTGAATTTGGTTTCGCACGATGAATTTTTAAAGTGTCACAAAAATATTGAAGGTTAAATTTATTCTGGGTCATCCGATCGATTTTAAGCTAGTTGATATTGCAGTCCAACAAATTCAAATTGATACCGATTGTTAAAAGGCTCCAAAAAATATTAGCTAGCGTACCGAGCTCTCATTGCAATTTGCAATGACATAAACTATTCTTGATTGGAAAATATATGTTCGTCTATAATTCTATATCGTTACTTCACATCTCATGAAAAAAGATAAGACAACATAAGAACATGATTACAATTTTTTTCAATATTCCATCTAAGACTCCAAGCAGACCAAAAAAATAAAACAGAATTAAGCAACGTGATTGGTTAATTCACACTTAAGTCATCTTTTAGAGACGGTTTAGTGGTTAATTCTGTTTTATCTTTTTGGTCTGTTTGGGGCCTAAAAGTTATCTATCTGCTACGTTTCTTAGATTGAAAAAAATCCACCAATCACATGTAATGTATGATGACTCATAAGCTTGTGCGCGATGTCATCGTGAAAAAGAAGAATCTATACCATACATCGAAATGAGATACAAGTAAATTATAAAGCAAGAATGACATTCTGCTTACTTTGAAACATAGGCCAAAAAGATCTTTGAATTCATTTCAATGGAAAAAGCTTAAGCTTAAAATATTGTTTGTACTTTTAGATCAATAGTTGAAAACGAACTGAAATTATATTATGTAAATAGAAAAACGATCCCATTTATTCTGTATCATGGCTTCTTATTCCAATGATGACTTATCAAAGCTTCCAAAGTAGATATTGTTAGTATGAAAATTTATAATTTTTCTCGTATGATAGAAATCTATTGTACAAAAATATTGATCGTAATCAATGGCCAATAGTTTATTCGTCGAATTACAACATTGGTTTTCTCTATTTGGAAAAACTTCATCCATTTGATTCCTCAAAATGGGGATCAATCATCAATTTTCTTCGACGTATTTACTCACATTTAATATAATTTATCACGTATTTCTTTCGTATATTTAGAAGCAAAAATGATTATAGATGAAACAATAGTTGACCCAAACGAAGCAACGATAGAAGACCTTCTTAAAGTACATACAAAACGTTATTTATCAAGCCTTAAATGGAGTATAGCAGTCGCACGTGTTCTTGAAATACCGCCAGTAGCTCTCTTACCTAACTTTATTATTCAATGGAGTGTTCTGAAACCGTTACGATACCAAACTGGTGGAACTATTCTTGTAAATAATTGTTCTTTTCTTTGTTTTGAAAATTCATGTGTATCTCATTTGCTATTATTTAAGGCAGGAAAATTAGCATTAGAAAGAGGTTGGGCAATCAATGTTGGTGGTGGTTTTCATCATTGTTCATCGGACAGTGGTGGTGGTTTTTGTGCTTATGCTGATTTAACATTACTTATTATCAATCTTTTTACTTATTTTTCTGATCGAATCAAGAAAGTTCTCATCGTTGACTTGGATGCACATCAAGTACGAGGAGTTTTTCTTAAGTAAAACTTGAACTTGAAGATAAATTTGCTTTATTTAGGGTAATGGACATGGACGTGATTTTATGCACGATGACAGAGTATTCATTATGGACATGTACAATCGTCATATCTACCCTCGTGATCATCATGCTAAAAATGCTATTCAATGTAAAATTGAATTAGACAATCAAACAGACGATAAAACATATCTTCGTTTATTACATAACAATCTTAAAAATTCTTTAAATGAATTTCAACCTGATTTTGTTGTTTATAATGCTGGAACAGATATACTTCAAGGAGATCCACTTGGAAATCTTGATATTACACCACAAGTATATTTTATGTTCTATATCAATCGAAATGAAAAAGAAATTGTTGAATTTATTTAGGGTTTAATCATTCGTGACGAAATTGTTTTTTCAAAATGCATTCGAGAAAAACATATTCCAATTGTCATGTGTACTTCCGGTGGTTATCAAAGAACAAATGCTCGAGTTGTAGCAGATTCTATTTTAAATTTGTATACTAAAAAGTTAATCTCGTGTGAATCAATCTAAATTTTTATATTAATTTTCGTTTTTCATTATTTTGACAATAAAACAATCTCGGGATTGTTTTTTAGATGACATCCTCATTGTCTGTGACAGGATATGAAGAATTTAAAAATATACTAAATAATTATGGAAAAGATAAGCGGATTTTTCTGTTATTTTCTGGTTCAAAAGATGATCAAGGAAACAGTTGGTAAATAAATTCAATCAAATTTTTGAAATCCATATTATTTTCGTTTATCTAGGTGTCCAGATTGTGTTGTAGCAGAAAAGCCAGTACACGAAACGGTCAAATCATCATTACCATCGAATGGAATATTTATTGAATGCTCAGTCGGCGATCGAGCAAGGTATACTAGTGCAAAAAAAGCGTTTTCATGAAAAATTTAGAAAAAAAGACTTTTGAGATCGTTTTGTAAATCTTTTCATTGAGTTTGCCATAATACTGAGTTTTTACAATGGGAGAAACTCTAAATAATGGCTAATTTATGTTTATCTGTAGCTGGAAGAGTCCGAAAAGTCCATTTCGAACAGATTCACAACTTCGACTAACAAATATTCCAACTTTACTTGAATGGGGAACGGTAAGAAACAAATAATTATATTTACATAAATTTTTTGATTTTTCTCTAGGCTAAACGACTTACTGAAAGTCAATTACTCGATATAGGAATGATCAAGATACTGTTTGAAGAAGATTGAATATAATATCTTCTTTGATGTTCAATAATGACTTCTACCAATATACATTTTGACTGTCTTTTTACATTTGTGATTCTTTTCCGTAAGAAACAGTTGTAACCGTTAAAAAAATATTATACGATTCTACTCGATTGATCAAACGAACTATTTTGCTCGTGTTGTTCGAGAGATACACGTTGATAGAAAGAAAAAGCTTCAAGACTATAAAAATTTGAATTTGAATGTGAATTAGAAGCAGACTTCTGAAAATAATTTGTTCCATTATCTTTGGTTTCTTTCAACTTCGCAAACTGATAGAGTGACTTTTCTTGAAAGCATGTCGATCTACTCGTTATTATATATGGATTCGAATTAATCGATGCATCGATTAATACCAATTCTCTGATGGATTATCACATTTTTTGACAGAGCTTTTACTACTGATGAAATCCAGTTATTTTTCATCTTTCGGTATAGATGCATTCGTTGTGGCCTGTTAAGTAGAATAACGCCTTCTGATATTTCAATACGAATTGTGATTATAGCTCAAAAAATATAAAATATATGAAAAACAAAATTTAAACACGGATAATTTGATTTTTACCATCGAAATAAAAGATTGAATTGGACAATTTTCAAAACGACTCGAAGTTTGACTGACAACTATAAAATTCCATCGAATGGTGTGTCTGGTGGTCAAGAGACGAATTTTCAAAGATTTCATACTCGAAAATTTGTAAGAAACGAAAGTCAACTAGCTAATGTGAACTAGTTCTTTTCTTAGTAATACTTTAAAAGAATTATCTTTGTCAATCTGTGAAATTCTTACGCAGTCCAGTGAACAAGACTGAACACTTGTGCAGTCCTTAAAATTCTTAGTTAATTAGCTAAGCTTTGCTTCAAGTAGGTTTATTTTACAGCTAGGTTCATCCGAGTCTTGGTTATCTTTATTTGTCATAGAATCGATAAAAACACTATATATTGAATAATGTTCCTAATTGTATTCATGGTGATTCTAGTAATGAAAAAAGTTCATTAATAATAATGAAGCATAGTTATATTAGAAAAGTTAAACGAGCTGTAGACACTTCGATTCCATTGGTTTTACTCTCTCTGGCTGAAAAACTGACCGAAAATGTGTTTCACAAATAACAGATATGCAATAAAATTCTTTTTACTTTGTATTCATTGATCATTAATTAGGTACGTCTGATTAACTTTTAATATGAAAAGAAGGAAAAAGATATGAGCAACCATGAGTGTTCGATATGGTTAGATATTTTTTTCAAGAAACTCATTCGTATCTGATTGACCATCGAGAACAAATAGGCAAGTTTTGCGGGTCAAATGTTGACAAGTAGACATATTCAAAGACATCCATCGATGACAGTAAAGCCTGTCACTGAAGACGAGCAATCGTTATCGCTAAAAGTACAAGGAAATAAGCAAAGTCAATGCGGTTATGTGTGCATCAACTTGCTTTGTTTTAAATATCATGACATAGATTGAGACAACGGTAAAAGCCCCGGTACATTGTATACAATTGTGAATGTATCCTCACGATATATTCAATTATGAGGATCTTTGCTGCTTATTCCGTCATGGAAAAATCCTGACAGATATGAATGCCATCGGAGAGTAAATCATATGCGTTTTTGATGCATTACAGAAAGAACAATGTTCGTGTATGTCCTATGTGGGTAAACTTTTTCTAATACTCGATTGAAATTTCAATAGTTTGTTTTATAAGACGAACGACTTTGTCGTTTGACTTATACTCATAGTGAAATACAAATTGGCAAATATTTGATAGTCATGAGAGATACATCACATGTGCCCAAGAATATTATAGATTATTGAAGGATTTGAAAAAAATCATAAAGACATTGTTTTTCTTATGCAATAAAGTATAACTATTGAAAAGTAAGTTTACTTTAAATGTACCATCAGTTTATTTAGGAAACTTTTTATTTTTATTCGTATGTCATACCTATTGGGTTAGGATTCATTCGCATTACATGTAAACAATAGCAAAGAGAAGATTTCAACACTGTGCTCTTCGAAATCTAAAAATGAATCGGTTGTTCTGTCATGAGTGGATCGATGACAAGTACATTTCTTTCTCTAAAATATAAACAATTAATTATTTTGTGTACTGACTTCAACAATTAGAACAAACAATTTAATAATAATAACATAATCTATTGCGTCATAAAAGATACTGATATTTCTATGGATAATTTAATAATATGTACACCAACACAAATATTCTATTTAGTTTCTTTTTTGGTTGATTTCAAGCTAGTAAAACTGAATAGTATACGAAATATTATCTGTGATGCATTGTTGATTGAGAACATTTTTCTTGACTTCTTCCATAGAAGATCTTTGTAACAAGAATAGAAGTTGACAGATTTTTTTCCTTCTTATCTATTGTATCGTTTTTGGATATTATGCATGATTATATTCATAGAAGTAAATGGAAACATGTACTGAAAATCTAAGAACAACCAACAATCAGTAGTATCACATAAGTAACTTTCTTGTCTTTGATATTGACTTGTTCGTTTTGTTGTTGCTTGTCTAACTTTAGACAAGTCTTACATATATATATCAAGTGTTTCATATATTTTTTCCTAGAATAACATTTTGTATATAAGATGTTGTGCTAGTACTGGTATCTTCTTTTGTATTTTAAACGTCTAGAACGACGACGTATCGTGTTGAATTTGTATGATTGTAATTATTGATTTTTGTTTTAGGTCCATTCTATAGATATTACAGCAAGTTAAACTCATGTAAGTAGTAATTTTATTTTTGATCTTAAATTCGATAAGACAATAATCAATAGGATCATCTATTTAGAATGCCGTTTGGAAATCAAGAAGTCAATCGTTGTCCACGTTGTAATCAAGCGGTTTATCATGCTGAAGCATTACCAGCTGCTGGAAAGCAATGGCATAAAACCTGTTACCGATGTGGTACGATGACTATTTTTTGTATTCTATATATCTTTATTAATTTCCTTTTCGTTAAAAACATCCGATAGGTCTCTGTAAGAAAATGTTAGAACCTATGACAGTGACTGAACATGAAGGTAATCTGTTTTGTAAGCAGTGTTATGCTCGTAAATTTGGTATTCGTGGTGTTGGATTTGGTATCGGAGCTGGAGCTCTGGCTATGGACACTGGTGATCGATTCGGAAATACTGAATCACTTTCGTATGCTCAGTTTTATTTGTATCATTTTTATTATTTAAAGTTTGTTGTAATTAAGAAATAAACCCAATTATGCTACTCCACCTGGTACTGCAGCTAATAAAGATACCAATGCCGACGAATAAACTATTGGACATTTTTAACAATTCAAGAAACAAAATAGAGAGTGCTTCGAACATCTTTTGCTTTTTTTATTCACTTTCTTAGTTAGATTCTCATCCTTTTATTTCATTCTATAACTTTCTATTCTCTGTAAGTCATACAATTAATTTAAAGTATATCAGTGTGAAATATCTTGAGTTTTGATAATAAAGATTATTTAAACTAATTACACAATAATTAACATCAAACATTGGTGTATAGATAAAAAATTGTTTTTCACTAAGTTGTCACATTTTGATATGATTTATTAGTGGTATTATCACAAATTATTGTAATTATCATGATTCAATACGTGTTTTATTGTTAATTTTTACAGTAGATTTACTGATTAATTGTATGATGGCTTTGATGCATGGTCTAATCTTGAGATTTCTGTTCGTATAAGATTTATGTTGATAGTTCCATTGATGATACTAGTTTTTCGTTTGAGTCAAAATTGATTATCTATTTGATTTTGTTTTGAATTTACGCAACACCATCGATAATATCATGAATTTGAAAATATCACCTAAGCGTCGAAAATATCTGGTTTTGTCAGTATAAAAGATTTAGAAGTTTCATCAAAAAAAAATAAATCTTCAGAGCCATTGCTTTTGAATTTTTTAGTGAAAGTAAAAAATAATGCTAAACATTTATAAATCACTTTTTGCATGAATCACATATGAATCGAAAACATTTTTCTTATTTACTTTACGATACATAAAGCGTACCAATCAGTTATCTTCCATCAACACTTGTACGTTTTCTTCAATTCTATATTTTTTATTTGAACTTGTCATTAAAAATATATATTCTTCAACAACGTTTAGTTAGATTTTGACAACTTTCTTCATCGTAAATCGATCCAAGACCTCAAATACTATCGAATATTGTTGGCGCCTTTTTTTTTTTATAGATTCTCCATATAAATATTGCAAGGTCTACAATGAAATGCATACCAATCAAGTTGTTGATATTCAGGAAGCTCAGATTATTTTTTAATATAAATAAAAATGTTCTTTTCTTTGAAAACCAAACGGTAGTATAGGATGATAATTTATTTACTGAGTAATAAAAGCAGCGAAAAATGAATCTGGATTTCAAAAAAATAAAACAATGTCTCCTAGAACAATGAATCTATTGATTTATTAAGAATTTCGGCTTTTTAAAGCGACTTTTTAAATTCTCTAGAAATGTTGAATAAGGACAATAATAATTATCACAATTGGGTAATATCTGGGGCTATAACAAAATATACAATATACACAAAATTGAGCTAATCGTTGACTCTACTTACTTGACCAGCATAGTTAACTCCCACATATGTTTCATTTGGATTTGTTTTTGATGCATAATATTTGATGAAAATATATGCAGCATAATTTGGCCAGCTCATTTGAAATATCTATATAGAGTTAAATAAATACAACCTGTTAATTCATATAGAAAACTATACTTCAAGTGCCATTAATAAAGGAATTAGTGTTGTATCATGACCAGAGTAAACAAAAAGTTTTTTATATGGTCTAAAGATTTTATGAAGAAACAGCTGTGCGAAAAAAGAAAAAGAAAAATAATGAGTCTGCCTACCTATTAATATGATTTTCTTGTTGTTCTTTAAAATTTTTTGAGATGTAATCAAAGTTTTGTTTCATTAAATAAAGAAGTGGTCCACATGTTGAACGTATGAATAAATCAAAGCCAATTGATGTTCTAAATGAAACTAATTGCATTCTAAAGAATTATTTCAAAAGACATACGCCATCGAAACAAATTCTCGTGCAGTCATTATTTCAAAATTTTTTGTTAATTCAATAAATTCTTTTGGAATTGAAAAATTATGCGCCTATATTAAGTAATCGATAAAATGAAAGCGTAAATGACTTTTGAATAAATAAAACACAAACTTCTCTTGATACAAATTCATCATGTAACTCAATAAGACCATGAGGGTAATCTTGAACACCTGATAAATAAAAATAAACGATTTTAAAACAACAAAAAAATGTTGAAAGAATTAATTTTACCAATATTATCAATTAATGCTTGCCGAGCTACTTTCAAATCATGATTATCATTTAATGATTTATACAATGCTATAGCTGTAGGGCAATCTTTAAGTTCAGGCGCCACTTTCGGGTTTGGGAACTTCAAAAAAATTTCCTAATTACATTTTAAATTTAATCAAAACAAGCATTCTTTACCATATCTTCATCGGGAAAATTCTGAACTTCGATTTCGAAAGGACCTTGTTTCATAAAATAAAAGATATATTTTATAATAATAATATAGAATTTACCTTTTGATTTTATTTTATTGTCGTCTTTTTCAGACGAGAATAGGCCAGCAAGAAAACAGCGAGCACTTGCTATAGTTCGATCCATATAAGTTGATCGACAGCTAGAATTCATATATAAAAACAAATTAGTATTGCCATTTACTTCATTAGATCTATGAATGTTTCATTTAACTTGAACATGACTGCTTTAATTATTCCTTCTTTTGAAACATAAAATTCCTCTCTTGGATATTATTTCGAAAATAGAGAGATATTCTTTTAAGCTCTATTAGTAATGAGAACAATATGATCGTTCATTAATTAAATTAAAATCTAACGTTATTAAATAACGCAAAATTCTTCTTAGATAGATAAAAGCAACAGTACTTGAACATGACCCTCTTTCATTTGACTTTAATTCTTTATAGAAGGTTAGCGTTTGAACAAGTTTTTCTCATAAATATCTTTAATTATATCAAATTTTTGGGTTCTCACCTAATTCAACATAATTAGTTGATTCAATAACAAAATATCAAACCATTGTTTAATATCGGAAACTATGGAATCGATACAAGGTATAATAATGAGAAAAAGTAAAAATTTGCATAAATTTATTTAGTGTCACCAAGCGAAACAATATAGCGAACATTTTCTCACTCTATAATAATTTTATCATATATAATCTGAAAGTAATTTATCTAAATGCCAAGAAAATTTCTTAGATTTATTGCTTCACTTAAATTGAGGCAAATGTATAGGCTAAATTATGCTAATTTTACTACAATTTGAAGACATCAAAATCAGAAATATGTACGCGCCTATTTGATATTTAAAATTCTTCACCGTAAACATATATTGCCTACAAAATATAACTTGAAAAGTAGTCAAATCTAGTCACAAAATCCATTGTTTCCGTAACGGATAGTAGTTTGAAAATGAAAATAAAATGTGAATGTAACATACTAGACAAGGTCTGAATCATAAGTACTGGGTATAAGTTGATGTTGATCTTGCTTGATAATTTCAGATCGAATCAGTTGTCCAACTTGATATAATTGTTTTTCACCAATGGCAGTTAATTGACCTGTAACTACTTTTAAATCTGAAGTTGCCTAAAAGAAAAACGAAGTTTTCACAAATATTTAGTTTTTAATATTAAACAAACTTTTAATCTTTTTATTCGATCACCAATAATATCATTTGCCGATAGTACTTTATCTTTTGAAACAATATCATTACCTAATTTTGTTATTAGTTTAATATCCCATTTCGATGGTGGATACGTCTCAATATGTTCTCTAGTATAAGTTGGCTAGAAGAAAATGAAAATTTTCAAATTAAAAATGATTCAGCGGTTTATTAGTTTGAATTTACTTCTTCAAATCCAGGTAGCAAACTAAGTGGTGTTCGAGCTCCATGCCGAAAATAAATTTGCGCACCGATCAATTGTAAATCGTCACGCATTGTCGTATCGATTGGTTTATTTTGAATTTTTTTTGAATTCACACCAGCTGATGCCCAAGATATTAAAGTACTTTCATATGTTGACAATGATTTGGTTGATGTTCTTAAAGTAACATTAAATACACTTTCATAGCATAATTTTAATAATATTGTTGATGTTCCTGTCAGTAGTGACCACTTTAAAACTGAATGGTAACTTTGTCGCATGACCTCAGAGCAATGAAGTTTTATTTATCTATAACGAAGATTTTATTGTTTTATCATAGAAACACCAAGTTTATCGTAATTGATTTGATTAGTTTCACGTATAAAAATATAAATTTTTCAACAAAATTTCAAGTTTTAAATATAAACATAAAAAGTAAAACATGAAGCACATGAAATTTTAACTGCCACTATTTATTAGCAAAAATTAAAAAATAAAGAATTTTTACTTTAAAATGTAGATGACAAAAAATGTTAGATTTGATTAGATAGAAAGATCAGTGTTGGTTGGACGTGCTAATGAAGTATCGATAGCTGAAATAGATTAATAGGAATTTAGGTTAAAAATTCATCTTCAGGGTTACTTGTTTCCTAAAGAGAATTCATGTCAAACAAAACAATGTCGAAGTAAGATCGAACGAAATAATTGCCTTGATTTCCTTAAAAACTCTGAATCAACAAAATAATATCTGAGTTCTCATATATTGAAATTTTAGATAAAACTGAAAACTCTCTATTCAATTATTGTATATTCAATAATCAATTATATTTCTATAAAAAGTGTAACACTTTCTACAATAAACATCGAGAGTAGAAATCTACAATGTTAGCTCAAAATTTAACATAAGTTAACAAAATGTTTTTAGTCTCATGCTCTTTCTACTATTTTAATTTTAACTGGCATCTTTTTAAAGGAACGATACCTTTCTGAAAAAAAAACTTCTTCATCATAAATCCATGGGGACGAAAAACAGTCGGTATCGGTGAACAATTTAAGTTTTTCTTAATTCAATATTCATCAGGTATACTTAGAAACATAAGTTTCAGAGTAAGAAACGAAACTCGATTCTATTAGATAATCCTCGCAACCAGAACTAGTTTCACTACATATCTCATCTAGTTTGAGATAGAAGAAAATCACGTTGCTAATAATTTGACTTATATGAAAAAAATGGACAACAGGTTCTAGTTCTTTCGAATTGTTTAATTATTCATATTTATACAAAAGATTTAGAGAATTGATATCACGAACTCGAAGTTTCAATCTAAAAACATCAATAGGTTGACCTACAATTTATTCTTATCTTATTGATGATATAGAAACTATAACTAACGCAATAATTGTCGCAATATGTTTTCTTATGTTTTTAAAGTATCTCAAGGGTTAATAATTATTGTTTCGAGAAAACATTCTTCTAGTACATTGTTCGTGATTGTTTTCTTCCGTTCTATCATATACTTTCATATCAAATATGTTGATTTAGTAAAAATCTTTTATTTTTACAGTTTACATATCGAAGTTGAACGAATCACTAACAACCAAAAAGTTTAAACTTTTAATATGTCTAAAAATTATCGAACATTTAACTCGCTATTTTATTTTCGATAATAAAAGAATTCTCTTGGCGACAACAAAATAGAACAAATAAAAGATGGATTAGCTATGTTTTCTTAAGAGATTTGCAATAAAACATTCATTTTCGTTCTCAAAATCATTACTTTACTTCTAATAAAAACAATATATATATATACACATATACCTACAGGTTAATGCTCGATTGACCATTGCCAATTTATCAATCAGTTGTTCTAATTGATGAACTTGCACATCATCATGATCATCAGTAGCGGATTCATTTAGTCTATATAATTAGTAAGAAGAAAAAATGAATCAAAATCAATGTAATTATAATATTTCATTTTACTGTAGTTTGCTCAATATACTAGCGGAAAGTTGAACTAATTTGTTTGCTAATCGTTTTCCATTTTCGCGTAATAGATCATATTGCTTCTAAGATATACGTACTATTATTTATTTATCATTGTTATAAAAATCAAAGAAATTATGATTACCTCTTTAAGACTATATTCACTTGTGCTCAGTGTTTTATATTGTTCTTCATCATTGACGGTTGATATAACAGTTTTCCGACATGTGAAGAGTGGCGCTTCATGTTGCTTTGAACTTGCGGGTAAAACTTGTTGATCTAATGATGGCAATATTGTTCGTGTTCCTAACATATCTTGCAGCTGAAGTTTAACACTTTTTCTCGCTTTTGGTTGAACATGTAACTGTAAATGTGCCGGTTCTTTTTTACTATGACTACTTGGACTATAAGAACACGAAGCACTCATTATATCGCTTTCATACAATTGTTTTGTTGTAATTTGAGATAATTCTTCGATTTTCGCTTTTGCATGTGCTCGACGTAAGTGAACTGTTCGATTCATCTGCCTACTTGGATGAATAACTGATGATGAAAGTGTTGTTGTTGGTTTTGAGTTTTTACCTGGTGAAATTTTTAATAAAATTTGTTTTTGGCTATATTTTGATGCGAATGATGAAGGAATAGATTTTTTGTGATCTAATATACATAACTTATCTATAGAAAATTTGATTACATCTATTTTTGTATTATTACTCTGATTAGGATCGATTGTATCTGATGAAAAAGTCTGTTGTTCATAATGAACATTTACTGGTGTTGTTTTATCTACGATTGACTTGTGTTGAAATAAGTCTGACGAACAAATTTGGTCATATATAGTTGTCTGATATTGGTTATAAGACTGAGACGAAGAATACAGAGGCTTTTGAGGCTTAAAAAGATAATTTTCCATAGAATTTTGATTAGAAGATATCAATTGACTATTGGCGGCTTTGATAGTCAGATGTTTAATAGAAGCAGAACTTCCTTCCAATTTCGATCTATATTAATATGAGTTTATTCATAAGCAATCCATACAAGATTCAATATTTACTTCTGTGAATTTTCTATTTTTTGTCGAAGAGTATTTTTAGTTGGAAAAGGTTTTATTTCCAACGTTGGTGAAATAACTTAAATACAACACATGAGAAAAGTTCTTATCTTGTTTGAGAACAGTTTTTACCGAAACATTCCGCTGGTTTTATTTTCATTTTTGGTAATATAACTGGTTTTTGTTGATATTGAACAGTCGATGAAGGAATGAGACAATTATATGGCTTATCTTCCAGCTCGTTACGTATGCTATGATGGCTGTTATTTCCAACTGAAGTTTGAGATAGTAATGGTGAGTCGTATGAATTCGTTTGAACATTCAAATCAATAATAGGACGATTAATCATTGGTGTTGCTGAGAATCCTAATCGATCCATATAAAATGTTTCATGAAGATATTTTGTTTGATTTTGATTTTTTTTAATTGACGATAAAGTATTAGTTTTTTGTTCTGGCTCATAATCTTCTTGAATATCAGTCTCATCTTCAATAATGTAAGTACCAGCATCGCTAAGTGCATCTGCATCATGATGGTTTGATAATGGCACCAAAAAATTCGATATTTCATTATCATACAGTTGAGCATTCGATTGAAAATCAAGATTTTCTTCGTCGTTCATGATCTTGTCAAATCTATGAAGTTCCTAGAAAGAACATTAAGATTGATCATCATCATTCGATTTCATGCTTTCGGATCTTACCGATTTTATTAATGTACGATAGGAATTTTTTTCGGAAGATGGAAAATCTAAATTAACTTAAAATATAAAATGTTTTAAGAAAATCTTTCTCCAAGGTAATATGAAAGAATATTTACGATTCTAAAAAAACGAAAGAAAAAATACTTAATTTTTTTGTAATCTTTCTCATGCATACATCTCTGAGTGATTCGTTTTCTGTTGTTTTTATCATTGTTGATGGATTTCGAAGACCATTTTGATCATCTTCATACGGATTCGGCAAAAGTGACGACTAAAAGAGAAGAACCGATGCATTGAGATTTATTTTCATGCATTCAATTTCCCATACCTATCTTTTATAGAAAAAAAAATAAACAAGAACCTATCTCTATTTGGTTAACATATCCTACGATATGAAATGATTCACTATGGTTATTACTTTACTCATATGATCTGCTTCAAAATTTTATTCTTATAAATATATTTCACTGTCATTGTTAGTCGATAGTGAACAACTTCCATCATCGATTGACAGAAACGAATCAGCTTATTAATAAATCCGACAAAAATCTCATAATTATTCATAAAGATGAATAGAAATCATCTAGAAAGAGGAGCACAACTCTCATCATGTTTTTCTCATTTTCTACGAATCTATTCGTCAATTGATATTTGTCGTCGATATCATTACAATATCGAAATGTAAAAAGTGTGTACCTTACTCTCTATTTTAATAAACTGATAAACAATCGTATTAATATATATGTTCCTCTGGAATATCTAATATTTTTTCTTTGAAAATCAAAACTAACCTTTGAATGATTTGGATAAAATCGGCGTAAAGAATTTGCCCATCGTTGAACATTTATTTGATCCATCGTTCTATGACCAATATTAATTTGTTGTCTCTTGCGTTTTTTTCTTCTTAACTATTTCAAATAGGTCTCATACGTATACATATGATCGATACTATCAATGAAAAAGGCCCTCTAGTTCATGAACATTTTTCAAACTGAACTGCTCGCTCGAGAAAATCAGTCAAGTGTATCAACAAATAGACATACGTAATGAGAAACAAAATATTTTCGTGATGAATAATTTTTTATTTTATTGTGAAAAAGATTTAAACGACACAGTCAACATACAAAAAATCTACGCTGATTTATAACATAAAAAGAACAAAAGTCAAATTCTTCGAGGCATTTGTTTTAAACAAAATCATACGACTCGAAATACAAGTGAAATATATGCAGATTTATTTAGTCCAATATATCAATATAGTTATTAACATACAAGACAATATTTCTTTTATATTTTTTTCATGGAAAACATACAATGCAACAAAATTTTTGTTTTAAACATTCAAAATTAAAAGATAATAATTAGCTAAACTTCTTATAGCGCAAAATTGACTTGATATCTTTTGAAAGATGTAGATGAATTATATGTTGAGAGGAAACCAACACATTCAATTAAAATCGAATTCAAGTCTTTTTTATTTTAGTCGATAATACGGAAATGTTTCAAGCTTTTATTCATATAGCTAGTAACAAGATGTTTTATTTCAATTTAGAAACGAAAAGATGTAAGGGTATTTGTATTTTAGGCATTGTTTTGAATTAATTAATTTCTCATCAATCGCACCACTGTTTTTTAAATTACAGCAGAGTTCACTTCATATTCTATGCTTTTGATAAGATTAAATTTATTTTAATTTAAGATAGGAGTGAGCTGATCACTGCTTTATGAAGTCAATTAAAATCCTGGCATACGCTAATTATTAATGTTTCTCCTATTCAAAAAATAAAACTGTAAAAATAATGTTTTTCTAACATTAACAGAATACCAAGTGATGAAGTAAATTGATTACAACGATTTCTCTTCGTTTCTTTTTCTATTGACGATCCTTTACTCGGTATAATCCTGAAAAGAGTATGAATACTTTTAGTACTATTATAAAAATAGTGTTTTAATTTAGAAATTAATTTGATATTCTTCACTAACACGGATTTTACCTCGATTAACATGCATACGTTCTGTATTTGGATGATAATACAAAGAATAAATTGATAATTCATTTATAATTTTGTATATGATGAATACGTTGAAAGCAATATAACTTTTCTTTATTTATTTGC
Organism: Rotaria socialis; assembly: GCA_905331475.1. Classification (NCBI taxonomy): domain Eukaryota; kingdom Metazoa; phylum Rotifera; class Eurotatoria; order Philodinida; family Philodinidae; genus Rotaria; species Rotaria socialis. Next base: position 252,253 of record CAJNYU010002706.1, read on the forward strand.
TAATCGTAATATTCATTTAGGTTTATTATAGACAAATTCATGATGGCATAGTTGATGCTTTTTAAATTTATGTAATTCAATAAGTTATCCGTTGGAATTCCATCTTTCAGTAGCATTTGCCACTTTATCATCTATGCATGAAAGTCTACGCTAGTAGAAAGTTAACTTTTTCGATTATAGTGGCATCAATTTTACGACGATAAAAATCAATCACTCAAGATTCAAAACTATCATTTGAAATCTAGAATAAAATGAAAAAATTACTTTGCAAATTTAATAAATTTTGATCTTTAAAATAAGGAACGCTTCTTTATCGAATGAAAACTAACGGTAGTCGATGATTTCCAAAGTAATATCATTTTATGTTACGAACAAACATTGGAAGCTATTGTTTTATGGTGTCAAAAAATAATATAAAACTTGAACGAAACTTACTTACATTAGAAAAAAAGGAACCGCCAGTCGTAAATTTTCTGCTTAATATTGAAATAAAAATTTATATTCAATCGACAAGTTCATGATTCATCGGATATGACCTTTATAAAGTGTTTTGCTCCTTGACAATGTTCCTTGACAACTAACGACTCTCATTAGAATTTCATTAATCTTGAGCATTGTACTGTATCTGTTGATCAAAATGATGGATTGCACTGATCGATTGTCAATAGGAAAATGAAGAGACATATTAGATATGTTTTGATCCCTATCAAAAATAATTTAGAGAAATCACAGAAATTAAAGTAAAAAATGATGTAGTAAATTACAAGTTATCATGGGAAATACAAGGAAATATAAGACTAGTTCAATTGAAAATACTCGATATTGTCGTATTTTAGCGTCATCTGCCGGAAGATCGATACGTCAAATATATAAATTATTTCGATTTGTACTGTGAAAATAATTACGAAAGTATATTCAATTTGAACCTAATTAAGACAGTCAAAGTAACAATTTCATCGAAGAGTATTTTGCATGTTGACAAAAAAAAGAGATTTTCGGATGATTTTGTGTTTTTCAATGAAATCTTTCAATGTTGTTGAATCTTGTCGAGCTTCTGATGGATGTGATCAATATAATTTATTTGGAAGTCTTAATCGATTTTTAATGACGTAGAATAAAATTTAATCAATTCAATTTTTTTGAACCTGTATTCCGTCTCATTAAAAGCTACTTCCAATGTGTGAGAAAACACTACAAAAAGAATTTTATCATTCATATAGTTTGTCTCTCTTCGGATTTTTTTGATTGCTTCATAGTATACATTTTTTTAATGTTTAATTCCTTCTGCAATTATCTCTACAGATATACTTTTCACTCTTATACAGTGTATATGTATTTTCCTGCCCCGACACCACAATTTGAAATTTTTCATTGTAAAATTACAGAAATATTAAACATTTTCTTCAAACTTCTTTACGTTGATTTGTGGATTAGTAAAAAAAGATATTGACAGTCTATACAGCTTGAAATACTGAAAATTATCAGATTTCTTACATGGCAGACCGCGTTCATGCCGTTTGATTGTTGACAAGATAAATTATATATATACGTATATGTACATATCTTCTTTAAGATTTGCTAAACAGAGACATCTATCGTTGAACACAGCCATCCGTTTTTCAAAAAAGTGATGATTTCGATCCAATAAGTACCAATGGAACGAAAGCTCGAAATCGATTGATCTAACATATTTCCTTTTGCAATGCATATATAATTGTATATCTAGCGCTTTTTAATGTACTAGACAGATTGTAACAAGTGTTTAGAAGAAAATATTTCATGTCACACAATTCTAGTATATGATCATTCATTGTTGTGTATGAACGAATTTGGACCATGGTTGATAATGAAAAACGCGAAAATCTGGCGAATGCCCGTCGACAAGTTAGTTTTCATTTTCGATGTTTTATTCAATTAATCATTTTATTTTAAGTTAAAAAAATTTCGTGATCAACATCAGTCAAATTCTTCTGAAACAAGTGTTGCTGAAGATGTTGATTCTATCCATGGAGTAAATTTTCGTTTTCCTAGTCAATCTATTTATCATTGACTTTTTCTTTTCCTAGACATCTATCAATTCGTCTCTAAATTACAATACCGTGTCAGTTTATTTCAGTTTCTAAATATCTATCAATTCGTCTCTAAATTACAATACCGTGTCAGTTTATTTCAGTTTCTAAATATCTATCTAATTCTTTCTTTCACTAGACAACCAATGGTAACTGGTTCAGGTATGCCCGATGGAATTCATCAAAATATATTGAAATCACCCATCGCTGTATCAGAGGTAAGTAATAGACGTTCGACAAAGTCATGATATTTGGACATACAATAACTAATAAAATGTAAATATTTAAGGAGCAAAATCGTCAATATGTTCGACCGATTGAAAATCAAAGTCAACAACGATCTTCTCGTCTTGAAGGACAACGATCGTCCACTGGAACAAGTACTACGGTAGTTATTGCACTAATGAGAAAAAGTTCACAACAGGTAACTTAGTTTTTAGTCTGGTCGTTCGAACTTAAGTTCAGTTGATAGTGAAGAGAAATTGCGCCGTGATGTAAATCAGTTACAAGAACAACTTGAAGTAAATATTTACGACTCATCGATGGTTGGCTTTCATTTGATTGAAAATCATTCTTATTAGATACATGTACAAACAATTGGAATGCTAGTAGCAGAAAAAAGTGATGTATCAGCTAAATTAGGCCAATCATTTAAACAACTTGAACGTAAACAAGGTGAAATGGATGAATTACATGGTCGTTTAAAAGCCTCACGAGAGCGTGTACAAGAACTTGAAAAACAAATATCAAATTCAACTTCAAATCTACAAAAACGAGAATTGGTCTGTATAGCTTATTTTCTTTAAAGTTTCTTATTCAAACGCTGCGTTTTTTATCTTTAGGCAGCAAAAGAATTCGATAAAGAAAATGATCGATTGAAAATAGAAAATATTCGACAAAGGTTTAATTCTTCGTAGGATAAAATTAATTTTATAAATTCATTATTTCAGTCAATCCATTGAAGATTTGAAACAAAGTATCAATGAACTTAATGAAAAACTTCATAATCGACAAACTCTTGTTGATCAATTAACTATACAACTTGAAGAATCAAAACAACAATGTCAAGTTTGTTATTAGTTTAAAAAAAGAAATAATTTTACTATCTATTAATATAATTTAGAAACCTAATGAGACATCAGTTATAGAAAAACAACTGAATGAACTAAAACAAACAATTGAATTTAAAGACAGCCAAATAGAGGAAGTGAGCAATGTTTCAAAAATCATTTTATTTTGCGTCATTCAGGTTGAGTGAAGAGAGGAATTCGGAAGCATTCATTAGTACAGCTTCTTCGTGCATTAGTAATATATCTACCAATGTAGTTCATTAAGAATCAATTAAACAGCTATTATCAAGTCAATATCCTATGATACAATCTATCCTAATATTAGAAAGTATCGGTCTAAATATTTCATCAGAATATTATTATGATGATAGAAAAGAAAAAAATCTTATTAATATGCACTTGAAAAACTATTGCAAAGATTCTTCAAAAATGTATTACGATCTGCTCTGTAAATTTTTTGACGTAAATATGACATTAAACACTTCCTTTTTCTTTCGTTGAATAGTGCCAAAATCAATTAACGTTAATTAAGCAATGAAAAATAATAGAAAGATTTGTTTTCTTCAAAAGAATAAAGATTCTTAGTAAATGCAATCGAGCCAAAGAAAATCTAAACAATAGATCAATATTTATAAACACGTTATAAACATAGTCGCATAATATATTCTATGTCAATAGGAACAAAATTTTTTTGTAAACCAACAAAAAACAAATAAACATTTATTTTACTTAACAATTGATGAACTTCGTGTTAAAACGTCATTTGCTTTTCATGAGAATAGTCTGGTATACCTCAATTTTAACACTTTACTTAAAACCAGACTCAACACGAACCGCCATTTGATGTTTCATCTGAACAGTTGGCATCTGTAATTTTGATCGATCAAAACAGTTAAAGCATACTGGAAAAAAAACAGCCATTTAGTAGATATAAGATAAAACTCTTGTTTAGATAGGAATATATCATAGTAGACCAAATGAGTAGCAAAAATTGGCTTAATTTATATGTGCACATTACCATGAGCCGTCGCATTCAATTTAGTTGCAAATGTAATTATAATAATATCTCAATTTTGAAATATATGGATGGAAAAAATAAGATTCTCAACTTCTGTGTTAAGTAACACGAAATATCGAAAAGTAAATTAAACATAGTTAATACAAGCTGATTGTAAAGAATATGTAGTTTTCAAATGATTATCTTCATATTGACGATACGGTGAACACAAGATTAGTTCTATTGAATATAAAAATAGTTGATGCATTAAACTTATTTTCGTTTTCTATTCATCTTCAAAAAAGATCTCTTCGTCGATCAACCGAATGCGTTCCGATAATGAACAATTCCAACAATATAATATAAATATGCAAAATCATATCAAAGAGTTAAATCAACAGGTATGTAAGATTAAAAGTATCTAACAGTTATAGAATCGTGTCTATTTCAGATAGTTCAATTAACTGAGAGAAATAATTTTCTACTGAATGAAAATGATGCAATGAAAATAGCTTATCCAATGAACTTATCTGATCAGTGTTCATTAGTCGATCATACTAATCTTCAACAAGAAAATAATTTTTATCGTAACGCCATAGAACAATGGTCGAATCGATATGAAGAATTAAAATCAAAATTAGATGCAATGACTATGTACTTTATCTTTTATTGTTTTGTTAATCCGATTCAAGTTTTTTTAGATTATTAAGTAAAAAAGATGAAATCATTGTTGAACTTGAAACAAATAATAATAATGATGCAAACGGTCAACATCCATCAATAGAATTTCAAGAAAATTTTCATAAAATAGTAATCAATATTAAAATAATATTTTCAAAAACAGCAACATTATTTTTTATTTTTAGTCAAATGAAAATATTAATTTAAAAAAGCAAATCGAATATTTAAAAGGATATCAGTCAAACTTGAACAATGAACAACCAACTCAAACTGATGATCAATCGATGAATTTATCGTTATTAAAAGATATCAACGATAACAATCAAGTTCAACAAATGAATCTTGTAAACATTATTTTTGTACATTTTTCATGGGAAAATATTTCTTTTTTTGAAGGATCAAGTAAATGAAACCATGCGTGAAAATATTGATTTAAAAGCTCGTATAGAACACCTTGAACATGTAATTCAACAATTACAAAGTGAAACTGAAACAATAGGTATACATCTAGCATAGGTTTTGAACGTTTTTCCTGTTTAGTTTCTATTTAAAATGAAACTAGGTGACTACATCTATTTATATCAGCAACAACGTGAACAACTTCAAAAACGTTATCAAGAAAAAGATATTTATATTCAACAATTAACGCACGATCGAATGAGTTTGCAAGTAATTTTTTTTTAACTTTTGCTGTCATCAGAATAGAAAATAAAATATTTTTTAATTTTTTAATCTAGAAAAAAATATCAGAATTAGAAATATTATTTGTCCAGATTTTAAACATACCAATGACAAATTTAACTCAATTAGAAAAATCTAACACTCAAATGTCATTAACACAAGTTAATATGAATTCGTCTATGGAATTAACATGTAATACAAAGGATATTCGTAAGTTCTAAAAACTGAACATACGTATATCAAATCGGACAATCGATGACTTTAATCCAATAGAGTTCACATATGCTTTAAACTCGAAATGTAACATAGTCGTTGACAATACACAATTGAGTTTATAATCGTACTGCCATACTTTGTTATAAATTAATATTTAACAGAATTAGTTAAACTGTGACTAGCATTTTATTTCATTCGAAAATCGAACTAATATTAGTGGCAATAGGATAGATTCGAGAGTTCTGCCTATTATGACTTATCTCTCTGGAAAAGTAACGATGATAAAGTTGATGTTTTAGAATATTTTTCGAACGAATAGAATCGATATAAAATCGAACTTTTTTAATATAATATATCAGTGTTTTGCGGACACAAATTCAAATGAATAATCGCTTAGAACTAGAATGAAAAATTGTAATCAGCGTTCCGAACATTGCCTTAGTCATAATGAACATAACATTGAAAAGTTCTATTTCTCTATATTCTAAATATATTTTATCATAATGAATGATAATACCATTTTATTGGTCTTATTTTCTACTTGAATAGATTTTTTTATGAAAATCTTACTTTTAGAAGAATTCCGAACAATGAATCATCCGTTGTTGTCATCATCAACAACCAATAATCAGATAATGCCTTTACATAGCGATAAACCTACTGATTCGAAATTTTCAATGTTAAGCGACGAGACAAAATTACGTATTTTTGAATTAATCAAAGAATTACAACAGACTAATATATCATCTGTACAGCATGATAGTTCATCAAGCATCAAATTGGCGTTTGTCGATTCGAGTTTGTATACATGCTCAACATGTTCAGGTTTCATTCAATCAGTATAAAATTCATTGTTCCTTTTGTTTTCATTGTAAAATAAAAATATTTATAATTACTCTTGTTTTTACTTTAATTTCATCTTTTATTACAGTATACGGAAGTGAAGTTTGCTCTATTTATTATTTCTTTTCATTGCTTTTTTGTTGTTGTTGTTGTTGACTTCTAAACATGGTTTGTTGTTTCTTTGTTCTCTTGTGTCGAATATTCATTAAATTCAGGTACAGGAAGATCTAGATAAATGCGAAGCAATATTTATTATTTGTATATTTCTAAGATTTTGTTGTTAATTTCCAATTAAATTAATTTTCATTTTTCTTTTGATTTATATTGAACATAGATGATCATCAATTGTGGAAGAGAATATTATCTCGTTGCATTGAATTGAATCAAAAAGAAACATTTGATTATGCTTCTGGGAATGATCAATTTGAGGTAAAATATGAAGATTTTTTTATTAGACGAATATTCCCAATTAGCTCCATGAGATTCATCAGATGATGACAGGTCATACGAAATTAACTGGACAATAGTATTCAGTCAAGTGCTACATAAGAACTACTATGTTCTGTATTGATCATATGAAAAAAGATCATTTCTCAAGGGACAATATTTGTAGTTTTTAACAATGACTATTCTAAAGAATCCATATATGGATTGTATAAGTATTCACATTTATAAATTTACGCATGATCAAGATATATTTATGTATACCCAAGGATAGTAAAGTAACACGAGCGAAAAATTCTTCTTCTTATTTTTGCAGATATTTTTCCAAAAGAATATAGAAAAAAAGAATTGCTGTTCTATGGCAGATATATTGATAAGAACATTGAAGATGATCATGCATGAAGCAACTTGGAGTATAGGAATCGAACGATGAGTTGTAATTGATGATAATGATAGTCACATGCTTTAAGGCGTCTTAATATGATTTTCTCTGAGCAATTAACAAGAATCCCTATGCATATGGAGTAAAGCAAAAATAAACCAGATGACGAAAGACACTTAGCGAAAAAACAAATTAATAATTATCATCAGTAAACCAAGAGGTTTTTAATAGATGTGATTGAAGTTGTTCTTCTCAGTTTCTAAAGAGATTTTCAGATGAGAAATGCAAAAAACTTTTATTTTTCATTCTGTTACCTTTTGTTTTTGACTACAGATAAAACAATCGTAAAAGTATAGTCAAGCATCCAAATAACGACAGTATGATCATTAATAAATCCATATTATTTTTTGTATTTATTCAACATAAGATATGAATAATATTGTCACATCAGGGTGTAGTTGTCATTAATAAATTCTGTAAAGAAAAACATCAATAGTTATACAATTTAGTGATTGATCTCAAGTTACATCTTCTATTTCCGCTTCGTAATTAACAAATGTTGAGTTTGATATTAATGAAATAAGAGATTCAACAGTTGCTGTTATTGTTATTGTTTGTGATTGACTGTAACCGGACCAAAAAAAACCATAAAATGTGGCTAAAGCAATGGCTAGTAATGATATAGATATTAAATAACTAAAAACCAGTAATAAGCGTAAAACTTTTTTTCGTATTAAATTATCTCCTTGTGGTAATGGTAAAGGTGATATTTGAAAATCATTGGATAATGAAACATTTTTTGCAATACTCATCCAAAGACTTTGTCGTCGTGTTGCTAACGCTGTTGTTTGTAAACTTTTTCGACGTGATAATAAACTATTAAGAATGATTGCCGATGAACGACGTTTCGCTGACATTGATGTTGTCTTCATTTTACCATCAAAAGATGATGATAATGATTGAATTGTTCCCTGACTTGTTCCCATTGATGAATATGGGATACGAACAAAACCTGATGATTCGTCATTCAATTTTAATGTTATTGGCGGTAGACGTATTTTTGAATTGGTACTATTGTATTCTTGAGAAGTTCGCAACTGTAATGGATTAGCCATGATTTCTATTGATTTCTATTTTTAAATGAAATTTTCCATAAATATATTTAGCATAAATGCATAGCTATATAGCCATGAAGTACTTCAGTACTGTTTATGCATCTAGAGAATAAGGAATTATCGAAAAAGAAACATTGGATAAAGTCTATAGAAACAAGAATACCTTATATTGGATAATTAATACTTCTGTTCGATAGTTCACAAAGAATAGAAAGCCTATAATGAGTTCGTTATGTTTATTATAGACGCTGATGGTGATCTAACAACGAAAGAAAAATACTATGAGACAAGATTAGAGTTTTTATAAGAAAACAAAGAAAAAGAGACAATGAGCGACGAACAATGTAGAAAAAAAAAGAAGAAAAAGAAAAGAAAAACAGAGGAATGTTTGCTTCGCATAATCGAAAAAAGAAACTAGACTCAATCTGCATCGGCACAACACATATTGTCAAGTGTGCCAATTATCTCTTACGCATACAAAAATGATCGTTGACATCCTCTTGGTGTTTCTATTGAACTATGTCTTTGTATTCGTGTATAGATCTATATGTGTAACATCTAAAGGACGTTGGATACTACAAAACGATCTTTCGTCTCATTTCTTATAATAGAAAAAAAAGTTATGATTGGTATTGTTCTTTCTCACTGCTATTGTGATGTTTGTGTTGATGCTTCATGTTTATCTCATGATGTTTCTTAGCAAGTTGCATGTCTTTTCTATAGGCAGACATTCATATCGAATGAAGAGCATCATCCTTAAGCGGAACGATAAGCTCTAATAATTGAAAAAATATGTCTTCTCTAAGCATGCGTAAGGACATTAACGCATACCAAACTAAAGTAATTACGCTGAAGACAAAAAAATATAGACCTAGGACTTCATCATCACTATTCATTAACGTTAAATATAAAGAAAACCTATTTCTGACTTATTTTATGAATAGATAGGACATGAAAGTCAAAAAAGATCTGTAATTTTTTCTACAGATTTTTTCCTCATCATGTTTGTCGTGGCTTATTTTCTTTTAAAACATAAAGAAGGAAATGACAGTTAAAAGAAACCAAAAGAGAAATGTCAGAAAACGATAAGCTTTTGACAATTATTTTCTATTCCTGATTTTGTATGTAACTCTAACTAATCCTCTTTTTTTTCTCTTTTTCTCTCTCATATTTTCATATGTCGTACTTTCAATTAGAAAACAAGGCGTATAGAATTTTCTTTGGATTCTTTCCATCTCATACCATCCATAAGTGTATCTGCTTCATGAGATAGATCTACTGAATATGTCAGATTTGTTTTTCTCTTATCGCCATTTTATTTATATATTTATTTTATAGATTGATAATAACTGCTTTGAGATGTCGAAAGTACTTCGTATAAAGATGTAGGCCCCATGGGTTTTAGCTAATCTTTTTGATGATTTTGTTCAATCATATCGTTTTATCTATAATATTGGAATCTTACTAATGCAAAAATCATGATAATTCATAGATCGTGAAATGAATGATAAAGCTAGACGATACTGTTGAAACATCTATATGGAATAGTAATAATAATAATAATACGAACTGTTAATCTATTTTTATTCTTCAATGAATACTGTTAGTAATTAAAGGAAAACTCTAAAGCAACCAACTTATTTGTATGCATATAATTATAAAAATCAGCATAATTTGTTTCCAAAGACTAAAAAACAAACTAATAAACACTGACAGATCTATTTCTGTTATTCATAAAAATAAGCTTAAATTCATGGCGAGAGAAAAAAACCAATAAATGAATCTGTCTACATTTCTGATAAAGGCAAAAAATGTTATTAACTAATCCTTGATAAATATTAAATAGCAGATGACAATAAAATGAATATGTAATGTCATGTATGTATTCGCTGGGACAGATGTTTAACGAAATCGTCTTAGATTAAATGTGAATTCGTTGTCATAACTTGATTTGTTTTTGTTTATTTTGGATAGAAATTGTCATCGCCCCGTGTCAATTTTGATGCCTGAAACACATATATTATGATTTTACGTCGATATTCTATAGGAATTAGTCTTTTGGTACTAAATAAATTGATATCGTTGGCGAGAAAGTAAACAAAGTGTATCATTGAAATAATACCATTTACAGGAATTTTGATCTATCAGTACATTTGCAATTTGTCTCGTGTACACTAATGCATGATTGATTCAAGCTTTTTAGTGTAATAAGAAACTTAAAGGTTCTTTCCCACCATGTAGCTATCAAATAACTATTTCCTTAGCATAGCTAATGTCGAGTGTTGAAAATGATGTTTTCCGCATGTTCTAGAATATTAAGAAAATATGAAAATTTCGATGATCGTGCTATTCATAATATAAATATATCAAGTTACTGCTTCATTTTTTTGAATTTATAGTCTATTAAAAAAAAAGATTCTTGACGACCCAAAGAAAAAGCTAATTTATTTTCTATGATTGAGATTTAACTAAAATAGCTTCGAAATGTTTTTTAATGATTGTAAAAAGCATCGAATTCATTGACAATCCGTTTATCTTGTTCACATTTTTAATTCATTCATTATTTCTTTCTTCAGATGAACCAATTACAATATCTGTATTCTAAAATAGACAAATACTCAAACAAAATCAGCTGAAAACTTAACAACATGAATGCAACAAAGTTGACAAAGCAAAAGGCCTCCATTCATCCTATTTCATTGTTCATAAATCAACAAAAATTTTGCACTGAGAAAAATATTAGTGAAACTAGATAAAGTAAATTAGATTCAATTTTGTGACTTTTACTACTGCAAAAGAAATCCTACTATAGATATGCTGACGGTTGAACTAGTTGTTATACGATATTACTTTCTTTTATTTTGATAAACAAACTGAATCAATACGAACCTCGATATTATTGTTGATCTCGTCAATACTTCATCTAACTCATATATTACTTGTTATCTATTAAAAAATAAAGATACTTTTTACATCTGGATTTTTATTTTTGTCATCATTCAAAAATATTGTACTGCTTCCATGCAAGCTTTTTCAGAATGTAACTGAAATCGAAGATATGAGAGAAGTGGTCCTTTGATCTGTTTCAAGAGATAAATGACAGGAGATTATTTACTGGCCATGATTTTTTCTTTTGATAACAATCTTGAGATCTAACGATTAATTTAGTTATACTATTGATCGTCTTATTTTTAGATTTATGATAATATGTGGTTCAATGAAAATAACAAAGTCAAAGAATGATCTCCTGATATTTTAACTTTTGGAAGAAAACAACATTCAAAATAATTCTACAATCAGATTTCCCTCGAGGCAAATCTTTTGTTTATATAGTTTCTAATGAAATTTTTTTAAAGAATGAACGTTATAGGAAACAAAACCATTTGTCACTTTAGATTGTTTTAGAATACTAATTAGTTCAAGAAAAACTATGAACAAAATCCATACGCTTTTATATATTCCAAATCTAATCGGTGGAAGAAAATTACTGTTTGATTAAAAAACAAAAGAAACATAGTTCTTTTTACCCTTCTAGGCTACTTTCGTGTATGTCTTCTTGTTCTTGCTTGGTATTATTTTGACGATCCAATTGTTTTCTTAACATTCTATGTAATTCAAGCACTTCTAGACGGTTAGGTTATAGTTTATTTTTATTAGTTAGAAACTTAACTTTATTATGCAGCTGTTGACGGTTGGACTGCTCGATATTTTAATCAAGTATCGAAATTTGGTGAATTCTTAGATATTGTTATTGATAATATTGGACGGGGAATTCTATGGACACGAATCGCATCGGTAATAGAAAATAATAAAATAACATAATGAATGAATTATTTTCAAAATTAGATCGGAATATTCATTACATCCATTGAATGGATTACATTTGTAGCATTGAATCATCATGGATCTGATTGGAAATTAAAATTATCATCTAGTAATGATTTGATTGTTCGAAACGCTCTGAAAAATGGTATATATATATGAATATATCATTTTATTATTTCTATATTCTATTTCTAATATGTACGTTTAATTATATCAAGGTTTTCAAACACCATTTGGATTCTTAATAATTGTTCTTGGAACTCATGGATTGCCAATTATCATGTATATGATGAAATATCGAGTTATATTCGAAATGTCATATCTTTTATTACATATTATTCATATACTATGCATCATTGGACGTTTATTCTCGTTTTATTGTGAGGTCAGACATTAGTCATAAAGAATGGCGAAACTTTTTATTTGTCATACTTTATATGTATTCTTAATACTTATTTAGATATATGTTATCTCTCTCTTTGTCACTGAAGATTTACTGAAGTAACTTCCTATTTATGCCATGTGGAAGAACAAGCTTTTTACTGATGAGCAAACATAAATATACGAATGACTTTGTTCTGTGAGTTGAATGTATTTTATTTGTTTTTCTATTGTAAATATATAAATATAAATATATGATTATTGAAATGCTGAAATGTGATAGAAGAAAAGCAGAATAAGAAAAGATGTCAAATGGTTTTTTGCGTTCATAATCAAGCCGAAGAAATAGAAACGATTAATGCACATATGGTAGACAAAACAATATATGCGTTTTTGTGTAAATTTAAAAGCAAAATCGAGTATTACATATGCCGTGAATTTCCAAAGACAATACCAGATTGTGTTGCTCCTTTGTTGTAACCATATTGAGTACTGATTACTGTATTACCTTGTATACGTGTTTCTGGTGAGAAATTCCGTTCATTTTTTTCACTTTCTTTTGGACCTAGACCACGGATACCTTGTTTTTGAGTCTAAATATTTTAAAAGTCTAACTTTCTTTTTGTTAAAGAAAATTTTATTTTATTATTTTACTTTTCGACCAAGAGCAAAAAGACAAATAATAACTTGATGAAGATTCATTTTTTCGTAGAGATCTACCGTTTGAAATGTTTCTGAATCCGATAACCCATAAGTTCTAGCAGCTTGACCAAAACGTGATATATTTTCCATTAATTTAAAATTATTTTCACCTTAATTCATTGAAATAAAACTCTAAGATACGAAAGAATTATTTCAAGTATTTACCGCTATTAATTTTTGGTATCGAATTTGGTACAATAGTATTCATTAATCTAATAACGAAAGAAAACAAAGAAAATCCTGAAAAAAACCCATCTATGACACTGCAAAGTCAAACTGTATGAAGAAGATATTTTGTTAATATAACGATGAAGCCTAGTTTTTAACAGCATTTTTTTTTCTGAAGCCTCTTAAATATATGAGCGAGTCACAATAAAAAAAATAGATCAATACATACTGGCAAAGTTTGCGTCCATCTCTTAATTGCTGATAAACATTATCCATATCTCCACTAGTATCGAATTGTTCACCAATCATTTCACTAATCCACTTCAAGGCTTCTTGAGCTTGCGCTACATCATATTTTGATTGAATCTATATTGATAAAAAATAAATCAAGTTTTTCTATCAAACAATGAAATTGATCCTAATAAAATTATATTTTATCTACTTTTTTTCAAATAGCTCTTTTATCTAAGACAAGCTTATGAGCAGCTCAAATAGTAATCGTTGGTTATTTTTCTAATATATAAGACTGCTAAATCTGTGTATATAGAATTTTTCATGATCTCATACTAACTTCCTTGAAATATTTCTGTCAAAATTTTTCTTAACCATTTACGAAGAAATAGATCCATATATTGACACGTCAAATAGATTCTGGTGAACATACGAAAACAAATATATTATTCTCTAGTAAATTCTACTAGTGTTACTAAGTAGATTTAGTTCTCATTGATTTTTGATTTTGAAATTGGCTATTGTATAGATATGGCTGATATGATCTTTCCATTTACGAGTAAAATGATTTGTAATCGAAGTAAAAATGTGCTGCATGGCTTGAGAAACTCTTTTCCACTCAATAATCGAATAGATAAAAAAGAAATCCAAAGTGTTTATAATATCATAACTATTAAATATTTTACTGCTTACTTTATCATAAGCTTGTTTAGCAAAGCCATGTTTTTCAGTTCGATCAGCCATTATTCTTATGTTGTTGTTTCTTTTTTTATATCACTTATTATATTAAGGTGAATATTTGGATATATTTCAGAGCGAAATGGGGACAAGAGCAAAAAATGTATGTGTAGCGTGTGATTGAATAATATTATTAAATAAGCAGAATCAGACAAATGAAAAAAAATCTAGTTTGGTATTGTCAATAAGAAACAGGCTTTTGCTGGCTTTTTATTTTTCTATGTGAGTATGCACTCACCTTCATACACATTTCTTATTTTTCCCTTTAATTTCTCCATCTGCGTAAATTTTTATTACATTCTATGTTACACATTGCGTGACATTTTATCGAGAAACAATTAATCTAGATAACATGAATCATACTAACCTGTTCGTTTGAGTTAGAACAAGAAAAAAAACCAGTATCAAGGTAATCGGAGAATCGAATTACATAAAACAAAATAAATAAGCATAACCTTGTTAGCCTCAGTAGATGGCACTCACTGACGCTAAACGTTTATTCGTGTTATCTGTTGTTATGATCTCTATTTTGATTTGTTACGTAATATTTTCGACTATGACTAATCCTCGTGATTGATTTTCGTTCGCTATTGCGCAGTTGTTGATGTTCTATCGTATCGAATACTCGATACTTAATATATTCTATATATGATACGACGACAAAAACCTATTATTGAAACATGTTTAGCTCTCTATTTTTGGCAGACTAAATATTAGTTCTACCATTAATACATAATCCCCAAAACGAGAGCTAACAAACCTGATTGATACTTAAGTGTCGCCAATAATTTATTCATGTTAAGAAAAAAATGCAACAAACATTTGTAGAGTATTCAGAATCATATTCACAAATATATTATATAAAATATTGCTACGGTTTTCACATCTTATGTGAATCATATTTTCGTGTATTTTAGATATAATCTCATATGTTGTAATTACTAATAGAATAATGACATCATCGAAGCAACGTTCTATGCGGCTACCACGATTCAAATTATGGCATCCAATATTACCGGCATTTTCAGCTCGCTTAATCATAGCGTTTCGCACTCTCCTAGGAATTACTGTAAGTAAACAATGAAAAAATGCACGTTATACATGAAAAACTATTCTATGTTAAATCTAAAAATAATAGTGTGTAGCTGGATTTACTCTTTCTCCAATAACATCTCAATTAATACAAGGTCAACTTCTGCTGGGTATTAGTTTTATAGTTGCTATTAAAAGTACACTTGGTGCAACAATTCAAACAGCCCTTCGTTTATTTATTGCTGGTGCCATTTCGGCTGCATATTGTCTTTTAATTATTAATTTTTGTCCACGAAAGGTTTCTGTAGGCATTGGTGCAACGAATATTCTGGTTCTTCTTATTGTTTATACTGATTTACCTGTAACTGTTCGTCGATTTTCTATTGTACCGACATGTATTATACTTTTACAATGGATAACAAAACCACATATAAACACTTTTTTTGTACTTCAAGTTTGGCTGTCATTAACAGCAGGTGCTACACTTGCCGTGATTGTTACAAGTATTCCATTGCCAGTTATACCAACTGCCTATCGAGAATTAACAATGCGTATGAGATTTATTACTCGACAGGCACGACGTGAAATAACAGCTATTGTTTTATTCATATCTGAATATCATAATATACATTTAAACGAAGGATATGATGGCCAAACTAATCAAAATAGATTAAATGCGAGTAATTCTGATGATAATAATGATGGTGGTATTGAAATGCCATCGAATTCTTATCGTGAAGACGATCTTTATCGTTGTTCAGCGTCACTTGAAGATTTAAAAGATGATCATTTACTTAAAAGTGATATACAAGATTTGCATGCATTAGTTAATGAAGAACTAAAACAAATGCAACGTGCTTTGACTGAAATTTCATATGAACCCTATTTCATATTTTTGACACTCCTCAATTTCATAAGAGGATTCTTACGACATGTTCCGTTTATAAAAAAGTTCATCAAAACAAAATCAACATTAGAAACACGTTTATCAATATGGACGACAAGTCTTGCCGCTATACAACGAACAATTACCGGTTTATTAACATTAGATCATCATCATCGAGCATTTGTTGGTCAACGACAATTAATTAATGTAAGTTTTCTTTTTTTAAAGAGAAGTATGCATAAAAGAAGTTGAAATAATTTTCGGAAATAATCTACAAAAAACAAATGAATATTCTATCGTTTAATACAGTTTGCAAAAAAATGATTATATCCGCGTGGAAAACTGTGATGTTAGAAAATATTTTTAAATAGAAACGATCTTCTGCATATTAGTTTTAACAGTTTTTCTCTTTTAGACAATATGTCGTCTTCTTGATTCAACATTTGATTTCTTGGATTCGACAATTCGATATACAACATCATCAACAAACTATTTCAATACAACACAAACCATTGCTTGTCGAGTTAAAGTGGAAGAAGCACTTGAAGACTTTTTTGAAACATATACACAAGTACGCGAAAATCCTCGTCATGCTAAGATATCAAATACAGATGCCATTCATTTGAATACATTTCTTCTACTTATTTTACGCCTTGTTCATGTAACAATCACTGCTGCTGAAACAAGTAAAACTCCTGGTGCTCGTCTTGATACTGGTACAGATTCAACAACAAATGTACAGAAATCAAAAAAGCCATTCAACTGGAAAAAACCTTTTTACGATCTTGCTACTTATATTGGTATAAGACCATCGTTTGGTAAATTAGTACGCGCAGTAAAAACAAGTTTAAGTGTACTTATTTCTGCTGTCGTTGTTTTCACATATCGTAAACGTTTACAAGCATACGGCTGGGTTTATTGGGCACCCATGACTACAGCACTTGTTTCCGATTCATCTGAAGGTGGTACACTTCGTTTATCATTTCAACGTTTAATGGCTGTCTTACTTGGTTCAACTTATGCATATGTTAGTGTACTTGTCACACAGAATCATGTAGGTGTTGGAATATGTATTTGTTTATTTGTTGGATTAATGGGATATCTTAAAACAGATCCAAGAAAAGAATATTTTGCTAGTGTCTGTGCGCAATCAGCGTCGATCATAACGTTTCTATCCAATCATCAGGGACAAATGGATGAGTCCAATAAAGCTGTTTTAGCTCGAACAAGTTTAACATTTCTGGGAATATTTATACATGTTCTTATTTCTAATATATTGCTACCAATTACAGCTCGTGCATTAATTAAAAAGAAAGTAATTATTCTTCTACTTTTTGTTTTTGGAAAAGAAGAAATTTATGGTTTTGTTGAACAATATTTAGGTATGCTTGATGATTAAAAATGTATCTGGCTCATTACAAGCGTCATGCGATGATTTTTGTACATTTATTGGTTCATCAGTTACACCTCAACCAAATACATCATCAAAACAAGCATCATTTAATCTAATGAAAACTCTTGGAGAAACTGAAGGTATTGCTGACAATTTTTCTGCTCTACTTGATGAAGCAATCAATGAACCGAACTTTTGGAAACGGCCATTTGTGCAAGTGAAAGATCGTTACAATGACATCGCTAAATCTTTACGTCGAATTAGTGCGAATATTCGTTTTGTTCATCGTTGTACAACAATACTTGAAGCTGAATCAAAATTACATTTTGCTCAAGAAGCCAAGTAATTTTGAAAAATTTCTCTTAAACTATATCTAAAGTGAATCAAAAGTAATGACCGAGACAATTCAAGCTCTTATAAAAATCTCAGTGATCAAAACGGTTGATTAAAAAAATATTTCATGAACTTATTTCTGTATTTTCTTTCTCTTCTTCAAACTTCGTTTTTTTCTCAATTATAATTTATGAAGGATGTCAAGGAATGATGTGTAAAACAAACCAATTATACGGAAAAAGTATTATTGAGCATTCTTCAAATATTTCTGTTAACTACTATTTTTGATATCATCTAAATTCTATGTTAAATTTTCTTTAGATGGCAAATGCGTCGCACAAGTATTGCTCAGGTAAACACTGGTGATGAGTCCAAACCATCTCATTCTTGGACAACAACTGATTTACGCAAAAAAAGACAATTACAAAATGATCTTGACATACCATTAACAATTTTTATGAATTATTCTACAAATTCAACAGCAAGATTTGAACAAAAAACTTTAGTATCGAATAATTCATCAGCATCACTTCGTTTAGCACATACAACATTATATCAACCTGTTCTCGAACATATTCGTACACTTGAAAATCAAATTCAGAGAGTATTATCTTTAACAGAACAATTAATCAAAACACAAGCAGCAGTTGATGTTGGTTCATTTGAATTACAACAATTATGTCGGGAAGATTCATATGATGAACAGCAAATAAAACTTTTAAAAACTCAAAGAAGATTAAATCGTGGCCCATCTTTTTATGTTCCTCCACAATCTGAAGCACTACCAATGGTTGCAAATCATTACAAATTTTTGTCTTGTTGCCGTAGTTCACAAGAAGTTCCTGAACCATTACCATCATTACGTAATGCTGTCGATTTAATGTTTACATCATTAATACAATTTCTTCATGCTAATAATCGTTTTATTCGTACTGAATTTGTATCAAGTCAATCGATTGGTGACGTGTTAACATTTCATACGTTGTCTTATGCACTAAGAGATATGGTTGAAGCAACAACAGACTTGGCGAAAAATGCTCGACGAATTAAACATATCGATACACGAACATTAATACGAACGAAGCGAGAAGAAAAACTTCCGTCACCATAAACAAAATAATTAAAATCAACGAAATTTTCATACCAATTTATTCTGTTAATTCTTTATTTTTTTCAGAAAATTCAAAAAAAATGTTCTATTCAATTTTTGCATCTCAATGGAAAGTTACGTTCTAGTCTAGCTATTATCTTTTGTTGTCAATGAATGATGTGCACTAGCGTTCTCTTCTCACATTTAATCTAGCATAACCATCTACTGTCATATTTGTTACTTTTTGTTCTTCTTCTTATCACTACGTAAACTCAAATAAATACAATATAAAAGATTATCTAGTTTTTTTAATTTTATAACTCATACATGTTATTGCGAGAGATACAGCGATACAATCAACCACAATTGGATATATCATGGTAATACAGTGGAAATAAATGTTTTGTCTCAAGTAACATAGTTCTTTATTGATGTTCTTTTATACATATCAAAATTCTTTGTGGTTCAGATTGTTGAAGATCAAAGTCATATTACAAATTACCGAATTTCAAGGGCTAGGATTTGTTACAATGGTATTTTGAAAGTTTTAAGTGGGTTTCAACATATTTGCTAGTGAGAGATGCAACAGCAATGGCCAACAGTTGGCCTTCATTGCTCTATCCTTAGTAATTGTCACGTCAAACATAAAATGAATAAATTTCATCTACAAGAATTTTAATTTCAAAGTTTTGCTTTGTATTTATTTCTTAAATAAATGAATTTGTATACCAACATTATTGTTCCAGACGAACAAACGTAACTAATTACAAAAATAATATTACTTCAGTATATCGCTTTTCAATATTGTTAATCCTTATTTCAGAGAAACGAATGAAAATTTTTCTATGTTTTCATCGATAAAATTATTGATTCTAAACATATGAAATGTTCAAATCGTATAGGTCGAAAATTCAAAATAGATATAAGCTACACGATTGATATCATGATGCAAGCACTTACTAAACTATAATTAAAGTGCAGTATTACTTATTATACAGAAATTTTCATCAAAGCCAATTAATAATCTTTAAATTCAAATATCATTGAATCACTTTTATAATGAGCTCTTCATATTGTGAATGATAAAAAATAAATCAATATTCATTCATATGACAATATCTGTTTTATATTCAGAAAGTTTCTTTTTTTTTAATTTAGTACATTTTCTTTATAAAATAAATCTTCTACTATTAGAGTATTACAACGATAATATTTTTTCAAATCTATACAACTATATATTGACCAATAGTAGGTAAACATAAGCGTTCTATTTATATTTTTATTATGCATAGCTGAGAATGCAAACAGAGCAAAAACTAAATTAGCGATTAAAAGAGTTGATGCTGCTGTCTATCAACTGTTACCACTAGCGCAAATATAAATACCGATATACAAGGCAAAACAATCTATACAACGACAAGAAAAACAATTACTGCTAAACATTTTTTTCCTAAATCTGTGTTAATTTGTATTTTTACACTATTGAAAAGATTACAACGTCTGGATATTGATCATAGGTGTATAATACATTTTGGAATAGTATCACACCATCGAATATATTTGGTATAGTATGGCATTCAGTTGAATGTGTAGCAAACAAGCAATATCGAAAAAGAAAACTCTTTGTTACTCGTAGACCATGATATATTTTTCAAGAATTTATTTGCAACATTGAATTCAGTTTGATCTATGAAAGGCGCCAATGATGACTAATTTAGTAGCTTGTGTCGAACCAAAAGTAATTTTTGTTTATTCATTTCTCCTCCAAAAAGTATGTTAACAACTTTTTGTAAGTATGAAACTAATACATAATATGAGCCCTACAAAAACAGCAGCAATCAGTGAATGAATTGAAAACATGAAACGATTTTTATTCTATTTCCTTGTATTCTGTTAAAATAGAATTATTTTCCTTCTCTCAAAAACTAATGTAGTATCTTATCCGATGTTTACATTTAGGAAACATTAGAAGAAAGATTTTTTTCTAAAGAATCAAGTTAGAAATGTCTTGATTTGTGCGTTGCTCGTGTATATTTTCTTGCTTACAACAAAAGCCCAAAGTTTTCATGTCAATATTCGTTACTTCAGGTTAATTCTGACTATTTGTTCACGTTAGACATTGGATCCTACACATGTATCTAACGTAAGTCAATCAGTTCGGTTAGTTCATGATTGCATACATTTACTGGCCATCAGTAAATATATCCGATATAGAATCGCATTGAAATGAGAGAACTACATTACACCTTATTATAGTTCGTTAGTGTTTCATTTTATTAGCGCATACACTTTTCAAAAATTAGAAATGGTCTGACATTGCTAATGGAAATCGCCAGTTTCCCCCCTTGATATTATAATATGTATACATCCTAGAGGTTGAACCTATATGTGGAACACGTTTTTTTTTATCTATGAATCTAATTTATCGATGTCTAAGCACTTCAATATGAAGTCGATACCTACGAGTACAGTTAATACATAGCTAATCAATGATAAATTATATCGTTCAGTACAAACTGAAACACTTGTGATGCTATCCCTTTTTAGATATTAATAAATTTTTGATATAATTGATTTCTCGTTAATCCATTAGATTTCTGCTGTTTAACATTCATATGTATGTGAATTACGATATTGTGCAATATAACATTTTATCTCTTTCGTTTATTATGGAATGTGTCACCACACGGAATCTTACACTGTATAGATGTGTCAGAAAGAATAACTAAATGAACGACCAGGCGCAAGTACGACAGCGTAACCTCGAAGTAGGTCGATCTTATGCATGCACATAAATACATCAATTTTCCTTTCTCAACATTTCTCGATAAAGAAGACAGTCAATCTTTCGTTCATAATATCCTGGTGAGACGTCGAACCATTCTATAATTTAATGTAATTTTTACTTTTAGATAGTTTGCTTCTTCTTCTTCTTGTCCTCGGCTATCCTAGACGATGTGTATCACAGTCAAACATATACTCGTAGTCCAATTTTTTGCTATCGATTATGAGTAAATAAATAAATAAATAAAGATAAAATCAAGTAATAACATGTTTTCTTGCTAATCTAATTTATTTAATTGATTCATTTTTTTCTTTTGTAAAAGCAATAATTACTCTCTTCTATTATCATCTGGATTTATCCATGATTTAGTTCTCTTACTCTCATATGTATGATATTAATACTACACTTTGTTTCAGAATTTATTGTATCTAATATCTTATTTTGTATGGACATCAATCGCTCATATGTATCATGATTCAAAGAGCAGTACCAGGTGAATTTACTCATCATTGCATTACAGCTTCGTTTCATTCTCTGTATAAGCTAACTGAAGATTTTTTTCAGTAAATGATTTAGTATTTTCGATAAAATATCATCGACAAATTGTTCATTTTTTAGTGGTCGTTTTTCAGCAGTGAAAAAATCCATAAGAAAAGATACAATAGATCAAATTTATGCAGCAAAAATAATTAGAAAACGCCATTTACAACAAGCCATTAATAAATTACGAATACTTCAATTATCGTGTAAACATCCAAATTTTGTAAGGCTTTATCAAGTATTTTATTTATCAAGTGAAGCTATCTTTATACTCGAGTAGTAAGTTACGAAATAAGAAGAGAAAATCATTAACGATAATTATATTATATGCATATTTAAGTGCACAAGAAGGTGATTTACAAATAGTTCTCGAATTAGAAAGTTGTTTAGAAGAATCAAAAGCAATAAATATTACTAAACAAGTACTCGAAGCTGTAGCATTTCTTCATGATAATAAAGTTGTTCATCTTGATATAAATGTATTGTTCATACTATTTACAAGATAGAGAACTCAGATTGTTGTAATATCGAGCGACATACTCATCTAGTTGACATCTAATGTGG
Organism: Rotaria socialis; assembly: GCA_905331475.1. Classification (NCBI taxonomy): domain Eukaryota; kingdom Metazoa; phylum Rotifera; class Eurotatoria; order Philodinida; family Philodinidae; genus Rotaria; species Rotaria socialis. Next base: position 275,419 of record CAJNYU010002706.1, read on the forward strand.
TACTATGCTTTGAAGAGTATAAATATATATATATATATATATATTTATGAAGTTCATTGCATGATTTGTTTTTGGTATCAATGTGTATACTAATAATGAAGACAAACTTTTAATATTTATTGTTAAGACATTAGCTCTCAATGTCGACTATTTTATCGTATTTCTCCAGAAAAAAAGCAATCTGTGTTTTTCAGCCAAAAAATATTCTTCTTGCAAACAAATGGCCAAGTACACAAATAAAATTATGTGATTTTGGTCTATCTTGTATATTAACTAATCAATGTTTATTAGAAATGTCGGGTACAACAGATTTTCTTGGTAAATACTTCATACTATGGCTTGTTTTCTATAATTTTCTTCTATTCTATAGCACCCGAAGTAATCAATTATGAACCAGTAACATGTGCTACTGACATGTGACATATTGGTGTTTTGATTTATGTACTTGTTAGTGGTCATACACAATTTGGTGGTGCAAATATATTAGATACACAAAATAATATAGGACAATGTATATTTGATTTTCCAAAGGATTTATTCGAAAATATATCAAAGCAATGTATTGATCTTATAAAAAACTTAATTGTTCGAGTAACAAAGTAAATATGCTATTGAAAAAAGCTTAGTTAGTTGTTTGTGATGCATTTTTTATATTTAAATAGACACCAAATGACAGCGAATGTCTCACTTGAACATTCGTAGATAAGTTCTAATGAAGAAACAATATTATCAAATTCAATTGATGTGGAAGACCATGATAATCATGATATACTACTATCAATGAATAATAATCAATGCGAAAATAACTATGCAAACAATATCAATACGAATAGTTCTCTTTCTTTTTGTCCTGATAGTATCGGATCAATACCATCGCGTGACATAGTTGTAGTGCATTATTCGTAGTATATGCTCTGTTCTGAAAAAATAAGCGTTTTATTTTATGTACGTAATTTTTCTACAGTGCTGCTTCATATATGTATTTCGTTGTTAACCTATACAAATTATAACAAATTACTTGATAAAGTAGTAATCAGTTTTTATATTATGATCTTATACTCTCTGTTTTTTTTCTTTAGTATGTTAGGAGAAGCAATCAGGTTCTGTTTTGTTCTTGTACTGAAAGTTACCCATGTAAAAAGCATTGGATTAACGTTAACAATCAGATTAATAATCTATTATAATGGCACTGTTATAATCTGATTTTAATCAGATTTTTCCATCTTAAAAGGTAGACTATTTTAGATTTTGATTTTGATTTTAATCGGTTATTATAGTTTTGTAGGTAATCAATTAAAAAAAAATTAAAAAAAAAAAAATCTGTCCTTTAAGATGGAAAAATCTGATTAAAATCAGATTATAATAGTGCCATTAAAATAGATTTCTAATCGCATAAAAATCAATTATAATCAGATTGTTTACAATTTTTTTTACATGGGTATCTTAACTCGGCAGTTTTTCGTTTGACTCTTTATGTAATTCGATGCTATAATTATCGAAGTCTGCTTCTATATTTCAGCAAAGATGAATCGTATGTTATCAATCTGTCGCGTCTATGATGTGCTAGTTTATATTCAGAAAAAAGATCTTTCTAACAACTATTTGTTGAGACTATTCGATTTCTACGAAATTATTCATCTACTCTACTATGTGTTAATATAGCTTCCAAAATATAAATGTATACATCACTATTCCATATTATAATAATCTATTTTTATTAATGATATATAAACAAATTACAAGATTTAGACAAATAGCTTATGCATTCCAAAATTATATTTCATTATACAACTGAATATTTTTGATGATAAATGCATGCACATAAACGCTACGACAGATGCCGTACATAGCCATATCAATTGTATTGATTGATCGATATTGCTCGTTATAACTCAAACATAAGATTTTTCTTTCAAGCAAAAAAAACAAATTCTTCTTTCAGTCTATTCAATGTATGACAGTAAAAAATATTTTTTGAATTCAACTATTTCGATTCGTAGATCATGTTCTCTCATGTACATTATCTATATACACACGAACACGAACACAGAGATACACATAGTATAGTATGATAGGGAAAGAGCTTAGCTTTACTTAAGGGCGAAAAAGACGAAAATGATTTGTTGTCGTTCTGCTCTTAGTCTCTATTCTTTTGTTTAGATTGCATTACATTCGAATCACAAAAGAAAACCATGGAACAAGATTCGTCAAACAAACTCGATGTTGTTTCAATGGTCATTTGGTTATCTACCGGCAATGGTAAATTTTTTGAATTAGTAAGAATAAAATGAATATTTTATTCGCATTCAATAATTTCTATGTTTCATTTTATCTTTAAAGCATGGTTCTCGTGAAATAATCAGACAAGTTTTACCTAAATCATCGGAGACTGCTTTTCGTTGGGGTTATTATAATTCACCGGCTGATCCTGATCGACAATCCTATACTCAAGTACTTGAAGCTTTCCTTCAAGCAGGTTTTCATATTGAAGGTTCATCAGGTGCAGGTACACAAGGTCTTCTTCGCACGCAATATATTCTTGTCAAACGTAGTTCTTGATACAAAAAAGGAGAAATGAATGTATATTCTTTTACTATCAATTTTTGGTTCTCAGGAAGCTCTCCTGTCGCATTCGTTTATTTCATTCATTTAACCAGTTTGCTGTTTTCTTCTAGTCTATTAGTTCATGTTGTTTCATCAAAGGTATTCTCATTGCTTTGATTTATCACAGTGTTTGTTTTTTCAAACGATAAAAAATTGGTCATAGTTTGTAGGAAAAAAATCTTATTTGGCAATAGCTGTTCTTTTTTGTTTGCAGATGTCATCATCACAACATCGTTTTGAAATTCTATCATTAACTGTACAAAATAGTCTCACATTAAATTCAAAAGATTCTCAATTGCATGGTGATAAACAAATCATAGCACAAATTCTACCAACAGCTTCTGAACGAGCTTATATAGAAAATAATTGTTATGATTCACGTCTCGATCTTGGCTCAATAGCATACACAGATGTTTTACAACGTTTATTAAGATTAGGATTTCAGATTGAAATATCGACATCAGGATCTTATTCCCAACTAAAACCAGAAAAATCTATTAGTAAAGATGATCGACAACAATATTTATCTCAAGATACATGTGTTCTTCAGTATACTCTCATCCGAAAGAATTTTGTAGAATAGCAGAAATATTTCAGATCTATATGAATTTCATTCATTTGTTTAGTATTAGCATGTCGTATGTTTTCATCGTTTTAACTATTGTATTATGTTGGTAAGTTCAATTTATCTGAACAAAAGAAACAATAAATGTACTTTTTTTTATAGTAGTATAAGTCAAAAAAATGTGCTTCTGCTTTAGATTATATAAACTTTAAGAATTGCCATACAGAAAGCATGTATTTTCGATCTATAAAAAAATCAGCTGTTGTTAACTATGCAAATTTTTGACGGGTAAGAATGTATTTTATTGCATAGTAATATGCGCATTTCTATGTTTATCGAATAAGTAAAGTCTAAAATAGGACTATGGGCAACTTGTACTTCCATAGCGATGCCGCTTTTCTTCTTTTTCTCTCCTTATAATTCTGTCGTTGTTCGAAAGGATAGAAACACGAACACATGCGAAACGTTTGATTAACATGAACAAGAACGCGAGTGAATATTTGAGTGAGAGAGGAATAAAAACTCTTCAACATTCTTTTACTTTTTTTGCAAACAAAGTATCGCATCGCGTTGGTTTACATCGTTTTAAAGGTACCTTTGGCAAATTGAAAAAATTCAAATTTTGAATAGATCATTTGTTTTGAAAAAAATAGAATAGTTCATGTTTTTCACCTTGGAACCACATTCGTTTTTGTACACAGAAAAAAAAACTCCATCATCATCATAAAATAATTGATGTATTTACATGCCAAACAATTCGTTTTTTTATGATGATAAAAACGCATACACTCATAATTTTTATCTCATAGTGACTCTTTAAAATATACAAGAACAACAGCATGTAACTCGATGATTACTAGAACGTAATATTTATCAAGATAACAAATAAACAATGGATCATTCCGAACTTATTCAAGAAATGGTACTGTTAGAGAAAATGACAGCTCAAGAAAGACTTAAACATGCTCGACGGCGTCGGCAGCAACAACTTAAAAATTGGACACAACGACAAGGTACATCCAGTAATAGTACAAACGTATCAGCTGGTATGACTAATGGTACCATAACAACAACATCAAAATCACTTAAATCAACTCCTAAAACAAAGAAATCATCTGTTAAATTTCCTGAAAGCGTTATTTTATTAGAAGGTAATTGTATAAATTGTGCTGATCTATATTTTATTCAAGTATTTCTATGGTTATCTAATGTAACCACATGACGACAGGAATTTTATTCAATAGAAGTTAATCAAAAGTATTTTCTTTTCTATAGCTACAGCACGTCAAGATACCGATGAAGTTTGCCAACTTCTTCTGTCTGGAAACTATAATCCAAATACAGCTAATGACGATGGTCTTACACCGATTCATCAATGTTCAATTGATAATAGTGAGAAATTATTAAAATTATTAATTGAATATGGTGGGGATGTCAATGCAAAAGATCGTGATCTATGGACTCCTTTACATGCTGCAGGTATAATTTTACTTATTAGTATATCGATAGGCTAACTTTTTGCGAAGCCAACACATCGAATCAATTTAATGTTTCTTTGTTTAAAACAACTGATGTTATGTATATATTAATTCCATAAGTTTATATTTCGTGTTTTTGAGATATGAAAGCTATTTTGTATGATCAATCGGAAATTGGTCGTATTTGATCATATATTGTGCAATGGAAATGTTATAAAATATAGACAAAAGAAAAATAAGATATTTATATTTTAGAACTCTATGCAAAAGGATAATGTATATAGATTCTTTTTTAAACTTTTATTTTAGAATTTGAACACAACTGTAGTATCATACTCACTATTTCATTAACTTTCATTACTGTAAAAACTAACATGTAATATTTTAAGAGTGAACATTGCCAAACGATTAGATTCTTTTACATCTTGTTTAGATATCGTTTGAACTAGTTTTCAATAGTGAACTGACTGTATTTCAGTTTTCTTCTTAGATTGAATATGCAAGAGAAATATTGATTGAAGTTATTAAACTCATATACGTACGATAGTGATATTTTACCTGTCTGATAAAATTGAGTAAGAATAAACAAGAAAAAGACTATCTTACCACTAGGAATACAATGATGTGGGCTTACAAGTATTCATTTCGATAGGACATGTCATTTCAAGAATTCAGCTAATTTTAATAATACTAAATTCAATATTTTTGAAACCAAAGAGTGAATATCTATAGAAGACTTGTTTAAATTTTCTCATTTGATAAAAACTTAGATCTTCCAACTTAGCAGCAGTTTTTGGGAAACTTAATTGATTTCTTGAAACAATCTTCTTCTAGATCCAAAAATGTCGATATGAATATGAGGTCACTATAGATTGATCAAACATTCACTCTTACTCTGTACATACGCGTATGTATGCCTACATCTATGCACCAATGGTCACTGTTTTATCTCCTATTAGAGAATATTTAAAAATTACATCAAAATTCTATGTCGATCTTGAGTTTCTGATTGACTACTAATGAAACTTAAATTGTTAATATATCAACCAGATGTAGATGAATAAAAATAGAAATATAAGTTAATTAATAAATTTCTTCTTTATCTTTTTCATTTATCTTAAGCTACATGTGGTCATTTACAAATATGTCGAATGTTAATTGAAAATGGTGCTGAACTATTAGGTTTAAATGCTGATGGTAATATGCCGTATGATATATGTGACGATGAAATAACTCTTGATTACATTGAAACACAAATGGATCGAATTGGTATTACACAAGATATGATTGATAAAACACGAGGACAAGTTGAACATCAAATGTTAATAGATTTACAAAATCTAGTCAAAACAAAATCACAAGGATCATTACGTTCTATTGATGATATACTTTCATATCGAAATACGGAAGGTGCAACACCATTACATATCGCTAGTGCAAATGGATATCAAACTGTTGTAGAATACTTATTAAAACAAAATGTATCATTTAATCTGCAAGATAATGATGGTTGGACACCGATGCATGCAGCAGCATTTTGGTGTCAACAAGCCATTCTCAGTAAATAATAGATAAATAAATAATTAAAGGCAAACGAAAAACTTTTAAAAAATCATTTTCTCTTGATTTTCAGCTCAATTAATCGAAACTGGAGCAGATATTTATGAAAAAATCCCAGATGGTCGTTCAGCACTTGATTTATGTGATGATCCTGATTTACGTTCTGTTATGGTCGATATTCGGAAACAAAACATACGAAATCAAGAAAAAGCCGCAGCCGTTGCAGCGGCAGCTGCTGCTGCCCAACTACAACAAAAAACAAATCATCGTCATACTAACATTACAAATACTTTACCGAATGGAACAACATCCCGAACAGGTAACTTATACGAATCACGATCAAGTGTTTCATCACCTTACGGAAGTGGATCATCATTAAATCGAACAAGTTCTATCCGTCGAGCATCAATACGTGATCGTGAAAAAGTTAAAAAATTGAATGAAAATTTCCTTGATGTGTTACAAGCAAAAGATAAAATTCAAGAAGATGCTGATGAAGCAACAGTGAATGTTACAACTAGTAATCGCATATTACCAATAATACCGTCAGCAACAGTAACAACAGCAGCAATACCATCAACCACAAAATTAGTACCGAAAGAAGAACGAGCAAGCAGTGTGGCAACAGCAAGTGAATCAACTATACGCGAACCAGTAACGACAACTGCAACAATAACTACTGCAACGTCATCATCATCATCAGTAATAGTAAAAAAAGCAACCATACCAGTCATAGAAATATCTTTACCGCCACTGAAACTTCCACCTCCTTTACCACCCGTACCCACGCAAACAACTGCTGATACATTAAGTGATGTGAAACGGCGGCGTGAAGAGCGACGCCGTTGTATTGGTAGATCATCATCAACTGTTCCTCCTGCTGTGAATTCTACGCCACCAGAATTACCAGTAATTGATACAAATTATAAAAATAATAATAACAACAATACTAATAAGATACCAAATGGTATTCATGAGTCAAATAAAGATGATCCATTGCAAAGATATACTTCAACTAAAAATATCGAAATTCATGATCACCATAAAATCGATGTTGATCGTGAAAAACGAATTTGTTGTACTATTTTATGATTTATTTTCAGATCAACAACAATATAAATCCGTCCATAACAATCTTCCTATTTATTACATTGTACAACTAGAGAAAAAGAAATCTATATCTGTGTTGAAAGCAAAAATGAAATCTATTTTCTCTCTTGATTTCCGTGTCATTTTGCAATAATGGTGCTCTTTCTGAAAAACGATCTGAAAACATTAGGTTTTTTTGTATAAAATATATACACATATTATCGTTTGTTTTGTTTTTTGTTTTGTTTTTCACATAACATTACTTTTTCGAAAGAATGATAAATCGGGTCTTCCATATACATGTTGTTGTTTTTTTTTGTTAAATTTGCTTTTAGCTGAGCTACGAGTATGTCTCTGCTTTTTTCCGTTTATTAATAACATTCCTATTTTTTTGCTTTTTCTCTTATGGAGAATATATATATAATATCACTCTTCGATGACCTATTTTTCAAGGGTTCTGCCCCGACGACTAACACACAAGTTGATATACGGAGAAAAAAGAGAGAAAACAATTATTACGATTTCTTTTTTACATATAAAAATATTGCAGGAAAAACATGCCGTTATTGAATTTTCATTCATCTTCTTTCATTTGTCATATGATCAAGAAGAAATAATATTATTTTGAGTGCAATATAGCTTTGAATTCTTCATACGATACTTTCCCATCGTTGTCAAAACAATCGGCTTCTTCAATCATTTCTATCACATCTTCCTATAGTCGCCATAAAAACAAAAAATAAAGATTGATCAAATTATGTAAACAGGATTGTTTATTGGCTACTTACGTCTGTTATATGTTCTCCGAGCTTTACAAGCAAATCATATAGTTCATCTTTGTCAATAAAACCATCCGTTTTTTTATCAAAAATCTTTTAAAATAAAATAAAATGAAGAATTCAATCATTAGATCAATCTCAACTATTTACATCGAAAATTTGCCGTAATTCGATATCGCTTTCTCCTTTTGATCCACCTTGGCGCATTATTGTGAGAAATTCATTAAAATCAACAGTTCCATCACCTAATAAATTAACATATGTTCATATGATTTCATCAATGACTTTTCTGCCATGAACTTTACCATCAACATCTATTTTTGATATCACAGATGAAATATCTTCAAGGCTTGTTGAATAGCCAAGTGAGCTCATTAATGAACGAATTTCATAATTAGATATGTTTCCATCTCCATCTTTGTCGAGCAAAGAAAATGATTCCTCATATACTAGAGCAAGAAAATAAAAAAGAGGAAATGAAAATTTTTAACAACTATTGAAAATTCCGACCAACAATTTGTTCTTCAGAAACTCCATGTACTTCACTAAGTTGTCGTCGAGTTTTGCCTGTTGTTGTCTAGAACAAAAATATAACAATATACAACTATTTTTTTAAATAATCCGTTTTGTTTTCGTTTAAAATAGCTCGAAAATCTACGAAAAATAACATAAACATTGTTATGCTAAAATTGTATGTTTCTCTGCTATATATATATATATATATGAATATCAGATATGATCTGTTCGCAATGACAAATTATCGGAAATGTTATCAAGATACAGAAAACATTTGAAGTCATAGTAGAAGACTTTGTTGTTGCCGAGATATACTTAGTTTAATACGTTGATATTATGCCCGTAGGGCAGAAGTATAGATCAAAATAGCAATGTTAAGATCATAGTCTATCAATGACTGTAAGGACAGAATGCAATATCTTTGTTTTTGAGTCTGCATGACTTGTATAGTTTGTAGCAACATGATGACAACACAATAGAAAAATAATGTCGATGAAATGATAGTACTATTTCTACCCTTTTCTCGTTATATATCTGTTACTTAACCATTATAATAAAGAATTTACGATGATCCAATGACATTAAAATTAGTTTTTCATGTCAAATAAAACTATAATTTTTTCATATATGTCCAACTTGAAACTTGAATTCAATTGAAAATTGAAATTTTCAATTTTCAACTTTTAAACCAATAACATTCTGAAGAATAGGGACTCATACATATATCGCCATAAGTTGAAAGTTGAAAGTTGAAATTTTCTATTTTCAACTGAATTCAAGTTTCAAGTTTGACACTACTAAAGAATGGGCATTGCTTTTCACTTNTCAACTTTTAAACCAATAACATTCTGAAGAATAGTGACTCATACATATATCGCCATAAGTTGAAAGTTGAAAGTTGAAATTTTCTATTTTCAACTGAATTCAAGTTTCAAGTTTGACACTACTAAATTTTTTGTTGTTCTTGTTGTTGTCTTTTATATGAGCTATTTAAAAAAACTTCGATAATACAATATTTTATGTATTGATGATATGGAAAAAGAGTTGATTGTATATTTTCAAATTTTCATGAAGAATATGAAAATAGAATAAGTTAAAGTCTTGATACACAATACTATAAAGACGATAACAGCCCTTCGTTGACCTCATTTGCCATCTATATCATTTATTTCATTCTTACCCAATTTTTTTCTTTGTAGTATATCATGATGAAAGAATAATTTCTAGCAATGCGATCGCTGAAAGATATTTTTGGATTATCTTAGAAAAATAAACTTACAATCATCCAATCATCCAGAACTTGAAGGTCTGGTGCTAATTGATAGGGATCTTGTATAATTGGCCGATGCCGTTGACATTCAAGTGTCAATGACTGGGAATGTGCTAGATGCCGATGTTCTGATATTTGCGATGCGCATGACATTTTTACTGTTCGTTCATGAGCTTGATGATCGTGTTGCGAACATAATGATAATGAAGAGTTCGATGAACTTAATGTAAATGTAACTGTGCGTGATGTTCGAACTTCAAGAAGATCATCATCAACGGCAAGGTCAAGTGCTTCCATTGTAATATTTAAATTAAGTACAAGCATATCGAATAATAAAATTTATGACAATAAGAAATGCTCATTGACAATCTTATCTAAGTAGTTTGCTGACTAAAACATCAACCATCGAGGTTTTGTATTACCAAGTCGTCAACACAGAAACAAAGTATCGTCAATCGGGCTATCGACAATAATGACGAGTAATTAACCGTCGATTTTGTTCTTGTTGATTTATATCCATTGTATAGCTCGATCTGCAGATATACTAACGAAATGAAGAATCGTAGTGGGAGTCATACAATAAAAAGGAAAAAATAAGTATAATGCTTGTTCTCTCTTTGCTTTTGTCAAGTATTTGTATGCAAATCATATTTGCTATTGGTGCTTGAGATGTTTGCTTTTTCTGCGCCAGCTTGCCCCTTGTTTCTCTCTTAGATTTTGTCTTAAGGTTTCGTAATATGGAATAATACATACAAAAAACAATAGTGTCGTTATGTGTGACTGCTTTTCCATACAATTATATTGGATCCAAAACACGAATAAATAACACAAACAAAAAAGAAATAGAACAGAAAAGATTCTTAAGAAGAAGGAAACATTCTATGCACTAATTGACGATGCTAATAGTATAAACAAATTTTTAGCATCAAATGAAATTCTATCGTAAAAAGAATATATTGAACAATATTATTAACTATTTTATACTTCTGTAGTTACCTCAGTTTAGTGTTAGAATAGCTAATAAGTAATGCTAATTCTATGTTGACAAATTATTTGTATGTCACAGTCATATTCTTTCATATTACATAAATACATATGTCATTTGAATCTTTTGTTTTCGAAAATTATCTCATCAATATGATTTTTGAAAAGCAGGTTAATCAAGTACAATTACACTTTCCTATTATCATTTTTTCATTTTTTTACAAACGAATCAAAACAATACTGCCAAACCCATATATAGATTGAACAGAAAAAATGATTCTCTAATGTAAATGTTTTCTTGAGTCGTATACATATTCTCAAGTCATTTTCTCAAAGATTTTTATGAATAAAGAACAACTTGAAAAACAAATCATGTTTAATTATCTTTACTCTGTAGAAAACAGATCAGTTCAATTAAAAAATATTTGTTAGAACACAACATGCACATTTTATGCATGAAAAGTGAAAAGCAATGCCCATTCTTTAGTAGTTTTTGTTGTTGCATTGAGTTAATTGTGAATTGTATTAAAGTCTGATTAAAGTGAACTATTTTGACCGCTAAAAATGTCTTTGAACGACAGCATTTTCTGAGTCTTTTTTTTGTACATACGTGATGAAAATTTTGAATACTTCATGAGATTTTTCTCAGCAAGCTTGGCGTATGATTGAATTTTTCTATTTCCTTGGATAGATGTATTCTTTTTTTGCTTTTAAATAATTTTATCTTTATATTTGGATGTCGTACAATATAATCGATGCTATAGACTGTTATCGTGTTATACATGTTTTTTTGATAGCCTTATTAGAATAATAAAAAAACTGGAATAATTATCAAAGGAAAGTAGATTCGCGATTGTAAAAATATAGTAATTCCAAAGTTCTTATCAACATTATTTGTAGCTAATGTCAATGAACGTTATACTCATTAAATGGTAGTAACAGGTCATTTTGCTTTAATAAAGCAGAACTAAGAAAAAACATGCTTTTCTCATGGTTTTTCAATAGCTTGTAGTACTACATTGCTTCGAATATCACAATGTTCTTGATCGAAAAAAATGATCATTCAAGGATATTGACATTGATTTTCTGATCCTTTGCTACTCTGCGACATCTGTAAATCATATTTTCTGAGAAGAAGAAAACTTGATGCATAATTTCTAGTCGTGGATTTCTAAACCATTCTTCATTCAGACAAACTTATCTTTCTTTTTTTTCTTTTCTTTTCTTTTTGACAGAAGAGGGGGGAAAAGTTTTCTTATTTCCATCTTTTTTTCATTCGGTTCTACTATCATGAGCTTCCTTTGGTATTTATTCATTTTTTTCCTTAAATTGGCTTTGATTAAACTTCAAACAGCCGATGCAAATCATACTAGTAGTATAAATGAAACGACCTTCTTAATTGACTTTGATCATCCACAAATAACTATATTAGGCGCATTAACCAATTATGAACACATTAAAATTCTTAATGACAATACAAATCAAATGTATCGAACTGCGTTTAATCAAGAGATTTATCTATCATCTCAATCTTTTATTCTTGATTCAAATCCATTATTAATTGCAATGAAATTATGTGAAATAGGAAACGTATCGAATGCTAAAGCTATTATTGCTGGTCGAGGTTTAGATGAAAATGATTTAACGTTAACTGCTATTTCATATGTATCAGATTTTTATCATATACCTGTATTAACAATAGCATCGAGAGAAAATCTTTTTTCGGATAAAGTATAAAGAAATTAATAAACGAGAACAAATGATATAACAAAAATAAATTTTATATTTTTAGGCATTTTATAATTTTATTGTACGACTTGTACCACCATATTTGTATGAAGCTGATGCGTGGTTTAGCATTATTCGTAAATTAAAATATACAAAAGTAGTATTAATTTACAGTCAAGATGAAGAAGGTCGAATGGTTGGATCAAGATTTCAAATGTTAACTGAGGATTCAGAGATTCATGTGAGATTTCTATCATCAAATACATATTTTTTGTTTATTAATTATTTCATTAGATTGAACGAATGGAAGAATATGAATCGAATGCAAATTTTACATCATTAATATCGAATTTAACATACGAAGATCGTTTATTAGCACGAGTTTTTATTATTCATACAAGGTTCGTTCTATTGATTTTTATTAATTTTGATTTTAAAAATTCTTTTATTAATAGAATTGAAGATACTGATGAATTACTATCAGTCATAGTACGTTTACAACATTTGGAAAATTTTGTTTGGATTATAAATGAACGTGCAATAATATCAAATAGTACAGCACTGTTCGATGGTCTCATTGGTGTTAGATTACATAGTTCATTTAACGAGGAAAATCTTCTTATTGATGCAACAAAACTTCTTGCGAACGCATTTAATAAATTTACTGATTATTCGTCAGCATTCTGGACTTCAAAAACGACAGCTATCAATTGTTTATCAACAGATGCTTGGACATATGGAATAGACTTTTATAGGTATATGAAGACAGTTTTTTGTTTTCTGTTATAAAAAAAAAAAACTTTTTTTCTCTCAGAGAATTACTAAATACGAGTGTTGTAAACGGTATTACAGGAAATATTGAATTCAATGAAGAAGGCGATCGTATTGAATCATTATATGATATAGTTAATGTTCAAGATGGACAATTAAAAACTGTTGGGCATTATCGAACGAATACAGTGAGTTATAGATTATAAGAATAAATATTTTTGACTTGTGCACATGAAAAATAAAAAATATTTTGAGTAGACAAATGAAAGATTTATGAAGACTAAGTTTTCTTTTTCGTGAAGAAAACATTTTCTGTTAATTCATCGTTTATTGATTGGTCTCATTTTGAGAGAAAATTTGAAGCAGAATAGAATTGGATATCGAAAGATGCTTGTTGATCAGAAATCTGAAATTTAATCGTACAAATCTGAAATTAAAAGCGTCAATGAAGAAAAAGAAAATATCAGAAGAACGGCGTGTCAATTGAGGATCTCAATTTATTCGAAAAGAAATACTTAAATTAAGTTTCGATTTATGGCAATTATTTGTGTAACTAACAAGGAAATCATATTGAGGTAAGTTTGAATTAGTATCGATGATCGATTGTTTGTATTTTGTAAAAGAGTTGAGATTACACAATATAATATTATCATTCCTTTCAAAGCCAACGTAAGTTGTAAAATACAACAGTTTTCTTATTCATATAGAAACTTAGATTATCGTAGCGCTCTCAATCGATAGGTCTCTTTGATAATTATCTTTTACATAATATTTATTTTGTTGTTTTAGAGTACATGTTACACAAGTGCAATGTGCCGACAAATTGTGAGCTATTGTGCCTAATATTAATAATCAACATGAAAAATCATGATCACTTCCCTCCCATTTGTTGTGTGCATATTTGTTAGCCTTTTTCTTTCAATGTAAAACAAGTCATTTATGATAATTTATTTGTATTTCCATAGATCGATAAGACAGAATTAAAACTTGATGAAGATCAAATTATTTGGCCTAATCGAAGTCATCGTAAGCCTGATGGCATGCGAACAAGACGAAATGTTTCGGTTCGAATAATTTATACCGTTTCAAAGTCGATATTAGTATAATTTACTTTAGGTTGTTACTATTGCTGAAAAACCATTTATTTTTACTCGTTCAGGCAATAACTGCAATCTTGCCACAGAAGTCGTATGTCCACGAAAAAGATTAAATGGTGTGAGATACTTTCTTTTATCTTTACTTTTAATTAAAGCTTTTCTTTGAAATCTCTATTTAGATTCAACTAAAGAGGAATATGAATATTTTTGTTGTCGTGGTTATTGCATTGATTTATTACAAGAATTATCAAAAAATTTGAGTTTTGTTTACACATTGCATCTTGTTGCCGATAACAAATATGGATCATATGAAAAAGTAAATAATAATAATAATACTATATAGTTAAAAGAAGATATCCTGAAATCATTCTTCTTTCTATTTTGTTCATGTTGATTCTTATCATGTAACTTCTTCATCTAAATTCTATTGTATTTTATTATCTATAGTTTATAACTATTGTTTTATCTATTCGACAAATTATGGTTTTACATCGTGCATATCAAAAATAGGAAAATTATGATACAAATTGAATAGGCTTATTAGTCTTATTAAAATTTTAACTATTAGTTCTTCACTGAAAAGACATCTTAATTTTCAGTCTGACTTTTGATATGTGCTGAAAATAAATATTCCCTACATTCGTTTGTTTTCAAAATGCAACCAAATAGATATTCACATAAATATTTCTCATAGATAAGTAGTATATAATCATTTTTCTATGTGTGTATCGCCTGGCAAGTTTTATTGCAATAACGTTTCGATGGAAAGCGAAGAATCTCAGTTAAAATTTGATTAAAGATATTGATGACGATGAATAGATCAAGTTGAATTTGTTTTGTGTTATAGATTTTAGTTGTGATTCGATTATTTTTAGGAAGGAGATGATAAGCATAAACGATGGGATGGTATGATAGGTGAATTAATAAATTATCAAGCTGATATGATTATAGCTCCTTTAACCATCAGTCCTGAACGTGCAGAAGATATTGAATTTACCAAGCCCTTTAAATACCAAGGTATCACAATTCTTGTACGAAAGGTAAATTCATTTTCGTTGAGGAAAGTTTCATACTTTAAATGTGATTGATAAATTTAGAGTACAAGTACATCAAATTTAGCTTCATTCTTACAACCATTTAAAGAAGCCTTGTGGATGATGGTTTTATTATCTGTGCATGTAGTCGCTGTTGTTTTGTATTTACTTGATCGTTTTTCACCGTTTGGTCGATTTCGTTTTTCATCACAACAAAAGTCTGAACGTGGAAATGGTCCAGCTATTGAAGTTAATCCAGAAGAAGATGCACTTAATCTGTCACGCGCACTTTGGTTTACTTGGGGAATTTTATTAAATTCAGGAATTGGAGAAGGTTTGAAAAACGAATGTTTTTCGTCATTTCTTTTATTCTTCATTATTATTTAGGAACACCGAGAAGTTTCTCTGCTCGTGTTCTTGGTATGGTTTGGGCAGGCTTTGCTATGATCATGGTAGCTTCTTATACTGCTAATTTAGCCGCTTTTCTTGTACTTGATCGACCTGAAGCGAGTATATCAGGAATAAACGATGCTCGAGTATGCTTATTGATTTTGCTAATCGATTATTCAAGGTTTTATTCTTTATTCTGTTAGTTGAGAAATCCTCAAGATGGTTTTACATATGCAACAGTAAAAGGATCATCTGTTGATATGTATTTCAAACGACAAGTTGGTATGTTTATAAAACAAAAATCTGATTACTTTAGTCTCTTGAAGACTTAAATATAGATGTCCACTGTTTTCTTCAGTCTCATTACACTAATACAACAAATGTTAATTGGAAAATCGCTAGCAGACTAAGATTATTTCGCAAGGATAATCGAACATCCGAGAAACTATTTGTCTGATTTATTGCTGTATTTTTAACAGATTTCTTTTTAATAACTTCCTTTCTTTTTTCTGTTTGCTTTGATGCTTTTGTTTTCTGTATTCCGTTTGGCTTAATCCATCATTATCATTATTTTGATTATTTATGTGATTGTTAAATAAGCCTATCGTAGATCTCCAGATAATATTATATATATATATATATATATATTTCTTTAAACTGACAAACGCTTAAATTCATTGTGAGTAGCTCACGTTTCTTTTTAATATTGATTCCATGAGATCTGACAAATCAAAGAATTATAATCAATTATCTTTGACATTATAAATATGAATTTTTGTATGCAAAAATCTGCTGTAGCATTAAAAACATTCAAATTTAAGCAAAATTCTCTGATTTTTCTCTCACATCTGACTCTCACTATGACAGGAAAGAAGTTTGATACCTGTTGTCATCAATTGTTGTAGACTAGGAAAACATAGCATTTGATCTAAAACTCAAAATTAGTTATCTTTTTTCGACAACATAGAAGAAGTTCCAAAAAGTAAGGAATACAGCGAAATACATCATTGTTTCATTAATAGAACTTTCAACTATGTATCGAACAATGGAATCGAAAAACTATTTAACAGCTGAAGATGCAATAACGGATTTAAGAGACGGGTAACGAGAAGAAATTCATTTTTTTTACACTAATAGAAATAATATTTTTTCCTGCACAGAAAATTAAAAGCATTTATTTGGGATTCACCAAGACTCGAATATGAGGCAGCACAAGATTGTGATCTAGTTACAGCCGGTGAATTATTCGGACGATCCAGCTATGGTATCGCATTAAGAAAAAAAGATGCATGGATTAATCCATTATCTCACACAATATTATCATTTCATGAAAAAGGTTTTATGGAAACATTGGATAATCAATGGATTTTTTCTAAAGGGTTAAAATGATTACTTAGCCTATTCAAATGTACACAATATTCGTTTAATTTTTAGAATGAAACAATGTTCGGATCGATCATCCTCACCAGCCACACTTGGCGTAAATAATATGCTTGGTAAGAACAATATCTTAGTTGCCTGTTTTTTTTAATTTTTATTGCGTATTAATTTATTCACATTTAAATAATATAGGCGTTTTTCTACTTGTTGCTGGTGGAATATTTGCTGGATTTTTTCTACTTGCTATTGAAATAGCATTTAAAAGACGTAAAGAGAGACGAGAAAACGAAATGGAAGTGTCTCGCAATGCTCTTCTTCATTGGAGGAAGAAAATTGAGGTAAATTCTATTCTATTCTCCTGGTATCATTATTAATCGTTTTTAAACAAGTTATATAGAAGTTTCTGAAATTAAATGATTAGAAATAGCGAATATTTCTTGATGGAACGTTTTTCTGTAATAGGTACCATTTCGACCACACTGTAAATTATTGTTTATTTCATCGCAGTAATTTCATTAGAAAAATGTGTCGAAACCTAGCAGACAACTCACTAGCCATTCAAGAGTTCAGTTTTTCCTTAAATTCATATATAGATTGTAATAGTATTGCAAATAACCTTGAAGGAGCGTTGGGGAATTCGATATTACCTTATCTTTGACGATCGAACACTTTTTAACAGTTATTTATGATTTGTTTACTTTTATAAATATAAAAACCGTAACTTTCTTCTTATTGATCTTAACAAGTTATAAAAATTGAAATAACAATGTTCTTTTTTAACTGCAGAAACGCAAACAACGTTCGATTATCTATGAGTCTGATAATCAACAACAACCTTCGGTTGACACAGATCTACTTAATGAAGCACCATCAAATAGAATGGATCGTCATAAACTATCGAATATGACAAATAATACAACAAGTATTAATTATTAGTCATCAACAAACGAAAAGTGTTTAACTTGAATTTAAAATTTTTATTCGTATCGTTTTCTTTTGCTATATCTAGTCATCAGTGTCTGATAGTTGTTGTTGTTTGTACTGTATTTTTTCTTTGAGTACTCGAATAAAAGAACAATTATTTACTATTTTTTCACATAATTCAATCAAAACATACACTGTCACCATTGTCTATTCAAATGCTATTATTAGTAGATTTCGAAGGAGACGTCATCGTTCTTTTTAGAAATCATTTATATTTTGCTCTTCCACAAAGTGACAAGTCCACTGACTTGTTTCTGTAGCAGGTTCAGTTATATAAGTAAAAGCTTCACTATAAAATTGAAAAACTGAAGATGTTTGACTGGTTTCGTGATATTATTAGTAGAGAAAATTTACTTTTCATCTGTATGGCTTTATAAATCATACATAAAAATAATTCTGTTATCAAAGAGATACATCACAGAATCGATCATAATAAATGTTGGTCATAAAAGTTTATTTCTGTCTAATTTTTCATATAAACAAATATCATTTTTATCGACATAAAACTCTATATTCTGAAACTATTTGAATTATACAAATCAAATACGAGAAAAGATTAAAACTCTATCGTCTTTTAATTTTGTTCCTTATATGTATATCTAAAAATCTGTTCGCTGATGAAGCTTATTCTACAACAGAAATACGTTGTCATTAGTATTTGACAAAAACAAAATTTGTCTGATTTGGTATCAACTACTTTCATGGTCTATCTAAATAGCTAATTGTTTCTAACGAAATTTCTAAGTTTGTTAAAAAAGAGCATGACAAAAGCATCATCTAGCAACTAAATTACTTTGTAGAACAGAAGAAATCACATTTTTCTTTTATGTTGTTCTGTTATAGATATGTTTACATAGGCGAAGAGATTTTAGCATCATACTGACTAATTTTGAAGATCATTTACTACAGCTCCAAGCTATTTTCACTATCAAGATTAAAGGCACCATTTCAATAGACCTATCAGATATGTATTTCATGCTTACATAATAGAATTTTTTGTAATCAAAACAGTCTTGAAAAATATTTTCGCTTTTTTTCTTATCCATACCGTATTATCAAAGCAATCATTTCGGAAAAAACGTTTGTCTTTTATAGTTTTAACTAAAGTAACTTACTTGATTCATTACAAAGAGTTAGAACAGAGTTTCCGATTTTCCTCTGCTATATCATGATTCTTGTATTTCTACTTAAAATTTCTACTTAAAATTTTAAAGTAAATAAAATGTTTGAAGATATACATAGTCGTTCAATGGAAATACATCAGGAAACTTTCAGATTTGATAAGTTTTGCTGTGTTAAAATATCGAAAATGCAAAATAAAGAAATGCGACTCAACCATTATTGAACCAGTCGTAATAGTACATTGATAGAGCCTTGAGGAAATGCTTTTGCCATATGATAACCTTGTCCTTCCAAAACCTTTGGTCCATGACCGTTTGAAAGATATGTGACAATCTATGGCAAACAAAACAACATAAGACATTTCAGAATCAATAATGAAGAATATGTCTATTGCTGTTGGGCATAGGACGATGAAGAACGACGATGATTGCCAACGTATCCTTGTTCTTCTTTTTTTTCTTTTCTTCTTTTCATCAAGAGTATAGAAATAATATTAATCCATACGTAACATCTCATCTTGTGCTACAACTGAGTAAACGAACAATCCACATATGTATGCATCATCATTATCATCACCGATTGCTGCTGTATATTCTTTATATACGAGAGAGTATTAGTAGAAAGATGTCATTCTTGGAAAACTAGCCAAGAGAGAATTGTCATAATAGATTGTGATAGAAAATATATATCTTTCATCTGCAAATTGAAGGACAGCGTTAATGATGATCATGCACATTATGATTTGTCGTAGTAGATACTTCTATTTCACTTTTCTTAATCGAAGTCAAATTGATTAACATTATGTTTTTATTAGAAATCTCAAAATAGAAAAACAAGATTTTTTTCACTCACTTGGAAACTTATTCGTAATTGTAAGTAAAAACTTTATAATTAGCTAAATATTTGAACTCATTTTTAATTCGATAAAGCGAGGATTTTGCTCACCACATTTTTCTATTTCATAGACTTTATTTATGAATTTCATATTTCAATGATAATAGAAAGTCATCAAAGTCATACACATCTCCTTCATTCTATTGAACATCGACCACGTCGTCGTTATCATACATTAGATAATGCAACATTAGATCAATTCAATTTTATTTGTGTACCATTACACCCTGAAGAGGTAAATTTCTTCTATTTATTAACTAATATTATCAGTTAACCTTGAGCCATATGGTATTTATGTGATAAACATATGTAAACAAAATTATTTTCTCTTTTGCTTCTCTGATTAAATATAACAAAAAAAATTTAAGATCTATTAAATGGCAATGCCTTGAAAAAATGATTTGTTTTTTTGTTATTCATAGGCACGAATTAATTTATCATCATCATATTCTAATTTAAATAAAACATCTACCAATGATATTTCAATATCGAAACCAACAGGATTATCGTCTCCTACACGTCGTGTTCATTTCAAATTTAATGAAAAGGATAAAAACAGGAGTATGAATAATCAACATGTGCGATCATCGGATGATGTTCGATTTCCAAAAAATTGCTCAACTCATCGTGTTGAATTTCGAATTCCTATTCATAAAGGTATGCTCAATTGTTTGATCTATAATTTAAGTGGTGCAAAAGAAAACTTTTTCTTTTCTTTTTCCTTCTCATTTTCTTATTGAAGATATCAATCCATGGTTAAATATTGGTTGTTTATCTACACCAACTAAAGCACGCACAATAACGTCAAAAAAAATTGATATAAACTACTTTAGTAATGATAATACTAACAATAAGATATATCCACATGATAGAGTATTATTGATCAATTCTCCGACGGTACGTAAGAACAAAAATATTTGTTTCGTCTCATACAAAGAATTTATTGTTGAAAGAAAAAACATCCTTTGTAAGATCGATAATGTGTCGAAAGAGAAAGGATGATATTTTAACGTTCACTTACTAGTTGATATAGAGTAGATCGGCAAGATGAGACTATAGATGCGTGATAGGATACTGTTTGATGATAAACTAATATTGTTTAACATATATACATGTTTATATGAATGATGGATACTTTGTTTATAGTCAAAAATAAATAACATTCCTTCGTTGCCATTCGTTCACTGTAATTAACAAGTATGTTAACAATCGATGGTGTTTTATTTTTGAGTATTCTACAGCATCTAGTGAATTTATTTTCATTAAAAATATATGAAGAAAAACATATAGGAATGACTAAATTAATCAAAGAAGAAAACAGAACTCGAATGAATATATAGAGTACGATCCAGAATGTTAGCTATTTTCTTTTTCTTTCGTTCTGATGTGGCGCTCATGGTTCGATCGTGTGTTTGCATGTTTGATTTATAGAGCATCAAAAACAAGTAAATCATCGTCATAAACCCTTAGTTATCTACAGCAATCGATTCTTTTCTAGTTGCCCTCTTCCTCCTTCTTTTTTTACAGTTAGTCGGTGCAACATCATCCTCGACGGCAAAATAGAAAGACTTATCTGTAGACCAAAAACAACAACAACAACGGCACCGAGCGTGCCGACGTTCTGTAACCATCTTCTCTTTTGCTTTCTTCTTCTCCTCAGTGTTTACAACAGTGGTCCATCAGCATATTTTAATCTCATTATTTTTATATGCGAATGCGCCCTAGAAATAAAAAGAGCAAACGATAGAATTTACTTTTGCCATCGCATAATTATCAAATAATCTGAGTTCGATCAGTGCATACAAATTATTGACATTTCCACGATTACTATCCATATTAATATTCTCTCAACAGCATGATCGTATCATAGAAAATAAGTTTGATTTTCATCTACTGTTAATGGATCAGACAAAAACACTGAATCCTAATGCTGGTTGTCGCTGTCATCAGGTAGGTACAAATATGATTAAAGGATAGGGAAAAAAACAAGATATTCATTTCATATTTTATTTTTACAAATAAAACTATATTGCTATGTATTCATTGACCTATGTAATTCATTAAATTCAATATTTTTCTTATTGTTAATTGTATGAATTGATTGTTTTTGTTTTGCTGACAGAAAGTTAATGATAAATAAATGAAAAAAATGATTAACAAAAAGAGTCTTTTTTTCTAGTTTGAAGATTTCATAGCTCATCTCAAATAAACTGCAGTCTATTCATTTCCTTTTTTTAAAATTTACTCGATGTTTTACACATTCATCAATCATCACATAAACTAATACATGTGCATGATATGCTATTTGACGTTTTTCTTCTTTTGGCATACATACAAACACAGTCTCTTAGTAATAATAACAATATTGTCATTGCTTTCACCTTTACTCTTTCTTGTTTTTAATACACTTTGTGTTACTGTTGTTTGTTTGATCTGTTGTCTAGAGAGAATTGATTATTGTATAATAACTAGCGAAGGATAGACAACAACATTTTTTTAATCAACAAATGGTAAAGACAAAACAATGTTATTAGTTTCAACTATAAATATGACATTGTAGCGTCATATGTTATGTTAAATACATTAGTATATAATACAGAAAAAAATCGATGTTATTTTTATCTCTGAGAAAACATACATGAAACGAAAAGATATTTATACTCTGTTGGAACGATTATAAGCTAAAAAAGAGACATTTATATTTAGATAGATAGATAAATACTCTAATCTATTATATTTTTCTAGTTGCCAACTATCGATTCTGAAAAGGAACAAACAAATTGGTACAAAGAAATGTATTGTAAAATACATAAAATACCTGAAAATCCGAAAGGTAAATGAATTTCAAAAGCTTTTCATTTTTCTTCAGCATGTATTTTGTTTTTGTTTTAATTTGGAGAGAAAATAATAATAAAAATTAGCCAGAAGAATTACTAAAACTCTAATAATGCTTTAGATGTCATTCTTGTCAAGTTACCTTCTACACTTTCTCGATATCGAGAATACAATCAGCAAAGAGGTTAGTTAAAAAAATACTCTTTCAATATTCTCATACAAATAGACATATTGCTTTCTCCCCGCTTCTGTATTGTCTATGGCAAATTGTGAGTGAATCACATTACCATTTTATCAATTGCGCTTAAATGTACAGTACGTTAGTCTATAGCTATATACTATGTAATGAATTTCAAGTCGATGCTATAGACATATTTACATTTATAAAATTCACTTCGATAGGTTCCTTATACATGGGTGTTAATAGACAATTGAATTTCATTTATTACAATAATACATAATACAATAGAAATGTTGAAAATTGAACTTCTTTTTTTTCATCTACTATTATATGATAACAGCTAAACCGTTATCTAAATGTTGTATTCAAACATTTATCTTAGGTCGAAATTGCTTTTTTTCCTTTTATTCGATTGTTCAGTCGATATCTTCATATGTAAATCTCTTATTGTTTGTATTGCATTATGCTTTTTTTCCGACTTCTTTTTGTTTATTCAATGGCACCAAATAGATAATTATTTTTAAATAAAAATGTCATACTTGAATGAAATGTTTCTTTTTACTGTAGACAAACAATCTAATCCATATAAGCCTACATATACATTCCCGGCAGAATTCGACGGTAATTTTGAACGTATGGAAAATTATATGCGAACAGCTGCTTCGCAAAATATTGATGATGAATATAGTATGATTGAATTAAAATAATCCTTTGAAATAAACTAAATAATATATGTAGAAAATATCTCTTCTTCATCATCGGCAAGAAAACCTACGGCAAGTGTTACGTAAGAGATTATTCAAATAATATTGATCGAGAATTTTTTTTTCTCCCTTTTATAACGCAGTGATCATACAACAATAACAAAGCGAAATAGACAACAAATAATACGTTTTGATGATCAATTATCATCACCAACAACTACTGTTTCATTCAATGACCGAGTTAAATCAGTATGCAAAAACAAAAAAGAACCCATTGTACATATTAATATACACATCTGTTCATTGACTTCCTAGAATAATGATACTTCGGCATCATCCACAATGGCTAGTTCAAGAACGAATACTAACTAGTAAGTTCATTGATGCAGAATAATCTTTCATGGTTATTTGTATTCTTAGTAATCAAACACCTTCCTCAACAGCAGATGATGAACAAAAATCAATCTATAAACGTATATTATGTGGTGGAGAGATTCCATCAGCTGGTTTACAAAAACTTTCTACTAGCAACCGAGGTAGGCAGTTTCGTTCGTTTTTTTTTTATTAAATATTGCAACAGAAAATCGGTGACAGCTGTAATATAAAAGAAAGAGAAAAAATGAGCAAAAAGACATGAAAAGAATCGATTATTTTCCGTCACAAGTTCATGATGACAGTTCCATCTAGTTCGATAAACCATCCTCTCATCCCTGATAATCATTCTAAATTATTAACAAAATTATTCGCTTATTATTCACTTCATTGGGAACAAAAGCAAACGAATCGTTCAAATAATAATATAACCGATAGTGATATGCGTTTTGAAATAAATTCATGCTTATATTTTCAAAATACGAATAATAACGAAGATAGTGACGATGAATCGGAACAAATACGCGAAGATGGTTGTGGATATGTCATAACTTATCGTCCTCGTATTCATCCAACACATAATCTGCAAATATATGATTTTAATTATACAAAGAATTTTGTTATAACACCGAATGATGTTTATTCGAATAGTAAGACAGATTATTTTTATTTTTATTGATAAACAAGCAACATGGTACCTTTATAAAACTACACTTAAAATGAATAATATTTAAAAATATAAAACTAAGATAAAATATGAATAGAATAATTAAAAAAATAATGAATATCTTGCAGTATTTCACTCGTTTCTTTTTATCGTTTACTTTTATCAAAATATTTCTATAAGAAAGTGCCAAAGAAGTGGGTAAATCGATGCCTTGAACCTTTTAAATAGTTACTCTTTTTTTCCTCACTTTTATCTACTTACGTCACACAAGACTCTTTCAATTTCATCAGTGCATATACTTTAGATACTTTTCTCTTTCAAAAAGAAGAAAGAAAAAAGTCTGCCTATTGAGATGCTTATTTGGAAAGAAGAGAAACCAATGAACAACAACAACAACATCAACGAGCACACTTGTATATGAATATACAAATTTCATCTTTTTCTATGATTATAAAAGTGTTAGCGTTTGCTAACCTTGAGAGATAGTGAGAAGGTTTTTATATTTCTCTCGGCCTCGTTACTATGAGACATCTGTCTCGTATCGCTTGATATCTGAAAATATAATACGTGATTACACGAGAATGAAATGGATGTAAAAGAGCGGAAGAGTTATATGTTAATGTACAGATTGTATAAATATATTTGACCTCGAAAACACAGTAAGGCAGCGAAGAGTATATAAAAAGTCAATATCGGCCGACTAGTTACTAGTTGATTTCTACTGAGTAATTACAAATGATGATGACTATCTATCTGCACCTGTGTATTAGTTTGCCTAGCTATTTCATGAAACCTTGAATCGATATGCTTGCAATGATCTTTTTTCTTATTAAATGATTTCATCGAGTTGTTTTTTCTTCTTCTTTTCATTGGTATACAAATGTTTTTTATTTTTATTTCGAATATTAAATTTCAATTTATTCAAAAAATGTTCTTTTTTCTTTTTCCTTCTTGTATTCAATCTGCTTAAACTCTTACTATTTTGCGTCACACTCTACGATATGATAGTAATATAGAACAAGAATATAGCTATATAAGAACGTTGTTCATCGTAACAACTGCATGAAAAAAAAATCAAGATCGAAAAGTATGTACACACAATCGAGATGAGTTGATGATGACTTGATGTACGTTTTTGTATATGTGTGCCTATGTGAATACACAGAGACAGAGCATCAACGTCAATAACATGCGCATGCACATAAAAGAGAACACTTATTTACACATATTTACACGGCTAGAAGGCATCAAGAGGCACAAGAACGAAGAAAAAAGGAGAAAAAAATCTAAAGCGAAATATTGCCATAACCATCAATACAGTTGTACATTTACTCTGGCTTTTGTCGCTTGTTTTTTTTTCTGTCGTTCTCTCTTTCTCTCTCTCTCTTTTTGCCTTTTCTCTTCGTTTTTCTTTTCGACCAATTTTTTCATATTTATTCTCTTCTATTCTCTCGGCGTCACACTGCGATGGCGATCATTGCGAGAATGCGCTTGTTTTTTTTCATATGTACGAGAGGAAGAGAAAAAGAAAATAGAACTCAGAAGTAATTAACAAAAAAAAAGACAAAGCAATAGTCAATAGAGAATTGCTCTTCATATACTCCAACCGTACCTCCGCAATTAGACCAAGAACAACACCGATTACCATCGTCGTCTCTTCATTGGCCGTCTATATATATCTATATATATCCGTTCATGACACTTCACTTGTAGATATATAGACACAAGCCTTTTCTTTTTTACTCGTTTCGCTTTATCTTTATCATTTCCACGGCTCATTGACAAAAAGAGTAGGCGACAAACGACCAGGTAGTGCGTATACATAATATACATACCGGACCATCATCACATTACGAAGATTCGAATGAGTGTCATTCATTCATTATAATTGTGCGATCAACCATATTTACACAAAAAAAAGAAAACGGGAACTATTACGACTCTTTGTATTCATTTCACTTAAGTAAATGGCAGAAGATAAAACTACAAATAACATCGAAAATGAAACTCCTGATAGTAATGTCAATGAACTTATTCGTATCGTTCACAGTCATCTTACGCCTATTGCATCGATATATTCACCCATAAATTCAACATCTAGTGCAACGCGTACATATACACCACCATTGATGGGTACATCGGCTCGTGCTGCTAAACGTCGAGTTGATAGTGATTCAGGACCAATACGTATTGAAGGGACAGATACATATAATCAGCAATTACAACATCATTATCAAAATGTTCGACAAATTTTGGAAGATCAACAACAAAATCAAGATGAATTACATAGTTCAAATGTTGATATGCCACCTGAATCGCGACAATCTTTTAGTGCTAAACGAGATTTTTTCGAACAACGCTTTAAAACACCACCACCTACGTATGATAGTCCACCACGACAGCAGCAAGCACAGAAAATAGTTACAACTATTACAACAACAACAACCACAGCAGCAGCAACACCTACAGGACCGACATATAATGTTCAAGATCGTACAAGTTCATCATCGAATGAATCCCCATCAGTTGATCGTGTACTTGAACAAGCTGTTGAATTACAAAAAATGAGTAATATTAATGCAATTAAAAATGAATCTCAAGCACCTCTCATCATTGAACGTACTGAAGAATATCAAGTATTTTTAGATTCGTCAAATCATGAAGTTCGTCGTACACCAAGTACTTCACGTACATCTATTGTTCAATTAACTAAAACTGGTCATGCAACAGATCTTGATCAAGCACAAGCACAAGTCGAAAGTTTGACTGATGATCATCAAGCTATACAACATTTAACTCGTGTACTTCAAGAACATAACGTATCCACTATTAATGAATATAAACGTTCACCATCTCAAACAAATCAAAATCCTATTGCATTATCATTATTATCATCACCGAATATTCTTGTTGACCGACCTAATTTACCGATAACAAGTGACTATACAGTTATAGACGCATTAGTTAATAATCCGCTAGGAACGATGAATGACAATTATAATAATATGTTAAATAAACGTTGTAATGAAATAATGACAAACTTAAGAAATCCAGAATATTTAAATACATTGAAGCAAACAACAACAACAACAACAACAACAGCAGCGATAGCTAAAGATTCAAAAAAGAAATCAAAAGAGAAAAAACCAAAAGAAAAGAAACTAAAAGAACAAAATTCAAGAGAAAATGAAAAAGAATCAAAAAGAAAAACTTCATTGACAGATGATAATATTGAACGTGCAACGGTGCGATCTCATATTACTACTGCCGAAGTATTACAAGCAAAAACAGTAGAGCCAATGACAGCGGCGACTTTATCTGAACAAGTTCCATTAATTGATCCAAAAGAAAAGAAAAAACAAGATAAAGAAAAGAAAAAAGCATTAAAAGTGAAATCTAAATCAAAGTCAAAATCTGAAAATTATCAAGCTATTGATGCCATTATCAGTAGTCCAATATCAATACGTCTGCCAGATTCTTATCTAACCAAATATAATGTTAGTCCACCATTATCGTTGTCATTGCCTCTTCAATCTATACCATCGACAGAAATATCTAATCCAATTATTAATAAAAATACTACAACTACAGCAACATTATCAAAAGATAATACTAATACTAATGTACAAGATAAGAATCAAACATTGTTTCATCTAATCCAAATTGTTGGTGCAATTCAATTACATGGTGCACCTGGTATTAAAGATTCATTACATAGAGTACCAACAAAAACTAGCATTGCAACTGATTCTAAAGAATCAATTATTGCACCTAAACAATCAGCATTTGTTTTAAATGAAGTTATTCATGAACAAGCTTTATTAGAACAACAACGTCCAATTGTAACTTCCAATCCAACAGTGCCTTCTCTACACGGAGTTGTTCGTCGACAATCTCTATTAGAACAACAACGCCCAATAACATCTCCTAATGAAGCAGAAACAAATCTCCAGTCTGAACCAATAAAGCCTCGTATTATTTATCGTTATATGGACGAGCAAGGGCGTATACTTAAAATATCATCTGTACCACCTTCTGAATTACGCGAACAACCAGCACAGCAATATACATATCATAATATAGAACCACCATATCTTTATGGTAGACATATTGCTGTTAATGATGATCGTCGTCATCCATTACCACAATATGAACAACATGCTACATGGCACGGTGAACCGAAATTACCGACCACTGTCACACGTGAAGATTTCGAATTAAGAGATAGACGTGTACCACAATTAAGCGAACAATTCATACCAGCCGAACGAACAATACCGGCTTCTGTGGAACATGAACGCCCATCAAGAACTTCATCTCAACAGCAACCACGAACTTATCATTATCCAAATCAACAGGCTGTTAAATTAGCTTGGCTACCACTTTCGTATCCAGCAGAACAAGCAATGCCAGGTGGTGCTACTGGTTATGATACAGATTCAACAATTAGTGAACGTTCAACTACACAGCGTCCTTATGAATATGGACCAACGGATAGCCAATATCGTTACACTAATCGACCATATTATAATGATCATTATTATAATCGATCACCGGGTCCATCTTATTATCGAAATCCACCAACAGTTCATTACGGTGGCCGCGGTGTATCACCTGAATATGGTGGCTTATCTCGTAACTATATTGAAGTATTTCGTGGTGGTGATTTTCGTGAATCAAAACCAAGCGAAATCTATTCTTTACCATTGAGTGAACAAATGCGAACATCACCAAATTTTCCGTCAAGTAGTCGTTACTCACGTTATGATCAATATCAATCAGAAAGGTATGGTACCATGTTAAATCGTAATAATATTGCATCAACACAACCAGCTTATTATTCGAATTCATTGCCTAAATCACATTATCAAAATCACATTCCACCATCAACTGTACATGCATCAACTTATTATACGCACCGTAGTCCATTTCAACATCGTACAGTTCAAAGTAGTCCTAATCCAGAATGTAAAAATTTTATTCGTCATTCAAAATCATTTGATTATCGTCCATTACGTACGAAACTACAACGCGAATATAAAATAACGTCTAATTTACTTGTTGATGAATGGGACTATCCACAAACATCCCAAAATAATAAATATTCGGCAGCAACGTCAGCTACGAATCAAAGCGGTGTTTCATCACCAGATGATGTTTTTATTAGTAATCGAACGAATAAGGCATAGCCTTGAAACCATAAAGAAGAAGGGTTAATTGAGCGATTCAAAAAAAAACTATATTCAATTAGGCAACTTTCTTCCCATTCTTTTTTTTTATACATGACTATTTTCGTTTTTTTTCTCGACATTTTTTATTCTAGATTAATCGATCGTTACTGATTATTTTTTAACAGAGTAGAGATGCACTTGTCTTTTCGTAATAGTTATACAAAATATTTCTTTTTATATTATGCCCTGAGATATATATATATATACATATATCGAGTAAACTTGAAAAACGACCACTTCAAAGCGACTGTCTCATTAAAATAGTTATACATCTTTGATAGAATGATAGTAGTAGCAAAGCATATAGGTTATACATTACATATTACGTCGCTATCGATAAAAAAAATGCTTATGCAATATATCACTTGTCGCAATTCATATCGAAATAGTTGCTAGCTAATACTTAATGTTCAAGTGGATGAATATGCTTATACTGGATATATGAATAAATAGGTTTCTTGAAATATTATATAATCATGCATTCAATGAGTAAAAAAAAGATTCAGCGAAATCGATTAGAAGAAAAAACACGATTATTATTTTCTACAGACGCATATTTGTTTTTCTAATATCTATAAAAATGTATTTATACAATGAATTCCCGTTAGAATTAATTTGAAACACCTTTGCGGAAAATTAAAATTTTTCATGATTGAAGTTACTCACTCGACTCCATCTCAACGTGCTAGGATAGATGAGCACTTGTATAGGTGCGAAATATCGTATTTAGAAATAAAAATAGAAATCAATATTTGTAATATTTTTATCTAACAGCATTTCAATTATATGCCAGTAAGATAACGATAACTAAGAATCTATGATGATGTTTCATTGAGTCATCCTTTGCCTGGAATAAAAAAATCTTTTAAAATCTACTATTAAAACATTGTCATATTCTAATAATGATCGATTGCATGAGTTTGGTTTTGTTTTGAATCTATTTAACTAAAGTAATCCACGATATATTTAGCAAGAGTAATGATGCGTTACTTACGAATATTATTTTCTATATCATTTAACATGAATGCTAGATTCATCATTGACCAATCATTACATTGTATGATGTAGAAATAATTTATTCTATAGAGAAGTCAAACGAAGTCGTTGAACAATCTGGTCAAGATCTCTTGGAATTGAATCGACAAAAACTTCAATTGTAAGTTGATATTGATATTTTTATTTATTTTATTGTATCATATGTTGTTTCATATTTAAGTCGAACAAATGATTCGCAACCAATTTATAAAGCACTTGCTTTACATAACTTTTATGCTGAAACAAACAAGTATGATGAATAAGTTTTCGAAACAATCTTTAATTTATTCATTTTCTTTCTCAAAAAGAGAATTGCCTTTTAAAAAAGGCGATACGATGCTTGTAAAACGTCGTATCAATGATAATTGGCTTGAAGGTGAAAATCAAGGTTTAACAGGTATATTTCCTCTCAATCATGTTCAACTATTTCCATGTGAAGCGATTGGACAACCAAGTGCCAAAGAAATAGAACAACATATTGAAGGTGAACCTATTGTTAAAAATGATTTTATACCAGTAAAAAGTTATGAATTACAATTAAAAAAAGTTTGTTATACAATTTGATCAAAATGTCTCTTCATAAGTTTCTTTCTTTCTTCTTAACAATAGGGTGATAAAGTCATTTTATTACGAAAATTTGATAATAACTGGTATGAAGGACGTATTAATCATAGTGAAGATATTTTTCCTGTTGAGTATGTCGAAACAGTAAAAGAATCCAAGGGTATGAATTGTATTCTAATGTAATTTGTATTGATTTCATCGAATTAAAACTTTAGATACGCCATTAAAGCAATCCTATCAAGATGAACATATAAAAAATGCCACTAAAATGCCAAAAAGTGTACTAAAAAATTCGATTCAATTACAATCAACAGAAAAAGAAAAAGATAAAGATAAAGATAATATTGTTCCTGAATCGTCTTTACCTTTACAAACGTAGGTCGAAAATATACGCATATCTGTCTTTTCAATTATAATTCGTTATCTATTTTTAGATGCCAAGTACTGTATGATTATAAACCAAAAAATCCAGATGAACTTGAAATTCATGTTGGCGATATAATTAGTATTGTTGAAATATGTGACGATGGATGGTATTGCGGAATAATAGAAAAATCCAAACATGGAAATACCATGAATTTTGGAACTTTCCCAGGCAATTATGTCCAAATTTTACCGAATTAAAAATAAATAATCCTGCAATGGAAATCGATTTTTAATAGTGATCTTCAAAGTGCGAAGTTTTTTAATTTTTTTCTGCATTGAAAGCAATATTTCTTCTCACTTATTGTATACCCCTACTCTATATATTTACATCTACTGGTAAAAAACAGAAGACTATGCTACTTTAAAATGTCTTACAGTATAAACTGAACATAAAAATTCTTAATGATAAACAAACAAAAAAAGCAAACTAATGCTATTGATCTTATGTATATGTTAAGATATATCGTTTAGAAACAATCTTACTAAGAAGATATTAATCAGAATGAATGCAAATCAGCATTTTCTATATTTATTAGTTTTCTAATTTTTGATAGAAACAAAAAGTGCTTGTTATCTAAGATAATTGCATGTTTCATGATTGCTTGGATCAAACTCTTCGACTGTGACAACATACTAGAGCTCTACCATCAATTTATACAGGCATATGTATTTGCAGAAATAATGCATTGATGAAGATGATTGGACTAAGAGAATACTTTATAACATACTTTTAGCGAAGATGAAGAGCAAAATGTCTCTGACGCAACATCTGACTGCTGTAACGTTATCTTTTTACAATATTTCCAAAGTTCCATTTAGCTTTTTAATAAAAAAAAGTTCAGTTCTTTTGTAAAAGAAATTGTGAGAAAAGCATCATCAAATGATCAGGTTACTTTGTGTCAAAGTATAAAGATCTCGGGCTTTCTCTTTTAGTATTCTTTTTCGAGATATGTTTACAAGAGCCAAGCTAATCTACAAGTTCCCTGTCTAGTTCTAATGCTGATAGATCATAGCTCCTAGTTAAATTCATTACCAAAATTGAAGGTGAAAGTTGAATAGTGCTGTCTGAAACTTCCCTAATGTTTTAATGAAGTCCGATCGTGTACCAACACTAAATTTATACTAGTCATTTCATTTATACACTTCACTTATAACTTTTATGTAATACTCAGTGTTTACAAAAACATGCAAAACATTTTGCTTGATTCTCTTTAAATAATAGAAATTTTAATTCATTCGAAAGAAGATTAAAAAGTGTTCTTTTTTTCAAGATTTGGCTTCACAAATTATTACTTATTGTTTTGTCTGAAGAACTAGAGTCAACTATTTGAAGAAATAAATGTAGAAGAAAATATGACCATTTGCTAAGAACGAATTTTATCAGAGAGAATTTCTCGGTTTTGTAAGACATTGTTTTGCATTTTTAAAATTTGTTTTTCTCTTAGACAAAACGAAACATCTGAGTAACAACTGACCTGCATAAAGTGTCTCGTGTGCAGTTTATTAGTTGTGTTAAATTGTCAGTTATTTGTACAAGATATAAATTCAATCTTCACGTTCAGTAATTTTGATATTTTGTGAATTTTATAGTTTTATCCGTCTCTATTCATCGGAGATACTAAAAATACAAAATGAAGAAACATAATGTTATCGTGACCGAAAAAATCATAATACTAAATAGATAACAAAACTAATGCCATTAGCGGATAAAAACTTATTGATTCTGATATTATTCACTGCACACCCACTGTATGTCCCATAAATATACAGTCACATACGCCTATTTTGGTTTTAGTCCTAATTTCGATTTATTTCATTTTATGATAATATAAAATACAAATTACGAGCTCAGGCTATCCAATGACAATTTATTAAACTAAACTAATGAAAAATTATTTAATAACTGGGTTTGTTCCTATTTCTTTTCTTAAAATAGGTTTAAATTAAAACATGATGATCATTCATTATGTGTCAACGATGAAACTAAAAAGTAACACAATCATTGACAATGGATAACAAAACAAAAAATGCTTTTAACTACTTTACAAAGAAGAAAAAGAATCTTGTCGAGAATTCAGAAACGGACAAAAATGCACACAAAAGCTGTGAATAGCATATCAACAAAGCAAATATGCAAAATGTATTTAAATACACACTCTGATGAATAAATTAATGACTTAGATAACGTATTAAAGCGATTAAACACATGTTTTTGCTCGAAGTTTTTTTTATTTGCTAAAGAAACGTTTTATTAATTGTAAGTTTTATTAAGCCTACTAACAGTCATACAGAGAGTTTATCTTTCATTTATTGAAGTTTGATCGATTGTTTGGAGCAAAGAAATAACGATTTCTTAGCCAATTCAAAAACCAATAAGGACTACAATGAAAAATCCGTTGTCTGGTAAGAATATTTCAGTTTTTTGTTTTTAATCAAAAAATTAATTTACAGTAACATTTATGTTATAGGTGCTAGTCCATTGCCAGGTCTTAGTCCAGTGGACAGTAGTTCGCCAATACAATCAGTTTTTCAAACAATTCAATCTGTTTTACCTAATAATTTGTCAACATCCCTAACAGAAAAACGTCAATCAAAAAAACGTGTTCGCTTTGCATTAAAACTAGAAACAGTACAAGAAGATCCATCATTATTCAATAATGGTAAATCTCTTATTGGTACAACAAAAACCAACAAACGAATCATTGATCCATGGCGAGACGGAGGACCATTATACGGAGCTTACGTTGAATACTTAGACAAGCAAGGTGCTTTAACATCCAATCTACCAGAAACACATCGGCCTACACGACCATCGCCGCCACCATTATCACTAAATAAATCTGACGTTGAATCATCAACGCACACAAACACAATACTCGGTCGAAATAAATCACCTGAAATTCTCACGGAATCAGTCGAGTCTGGTATGCCACCACTTGGTTTACCACACATTCTTAATCGAACAACAGCGACAAAAAAGAATAAAAATATTAATAATAATAATAATAATAATAACAATAGTAACAATAGACGACCATCGTTGCCTGCTTTCGATCCTAGTTTAAAACAACGAGTACAATCGATAAGTCCATCGCATAATATTCAATCGAAAAAAATCTCTGGCTCTCTTAATAATAAAAAGCAGCCACCCTCAATACATCCAACTGTAAAACGAGCTGATGTTACTTTGCCATCGATTAAGGATAACAAATTCAACGAAAAATTAATTCGAACAGATTATTCTGGCGGCACAAAAGTTATTAATGAATATTGTCAATCACAGAAACTTACTGAAATTATTTCCAATTCATTGTCGAATACAAACAATCAAATATATAACTTATCTGAACATTCTGTTCCACCTAATTTTCCAAAAACACCTAGAAGTCCGTGTCAGAATTATATAAATAATGAATCTTATTATTCACAAAAAAATAATCATGATCTTCTGCAACCGATTATTCATTGAATTCTTAGATTGTAGATAAAATAAAGAAAGATTATATATTCCTTCAAATTGATGTATCGTTTATCCTGACAATGACTTTCAAAGTTACATTGTACAGAATTTTATTTAAAAAAATAACTTTAGCACCTATACCAGCGACTATTTTGTTCATTGACATTGCCATTTTGATTTGAATGATTTTATTTTTCTGTATAAAAAGAGAATAACGTAGCTACTGTTGTCTGATAGACATCGTAGTTTTATCTATTTAATACAAATCATTAAATGAAATATTTGTGAAATTTTACAGGTACATATTTTTCGCAGAAGAATTTTCAATGTTTTCATGAGACGAAAATAATTTGATTTTAATCATCGATTATTTTCACCACTTGTGATGAGTGAAGACATGTAAAATATAATAAAAGCTGTGTCGCAGAAAAGCCAAAGCCAATAACTATCGTAAAAAAATAGTGAAGTCTAGCAAGTATCGTATTTACACGTCTATAATTTAATATTATTCTATTGAAGTTCTTTTTGATCGATTCGATGTATATAACCAAGAGTAACATTAATATTGAATATGTTCGCGAACGCTACATCTTCAAAAGATTTCGATAAATCAATATTCTTAGTTATTTCATTTAGTTATTCGTAAAAGAAGAAATTGACTTAATTCATACTTCGAAAAGCTTCATAAGAATAATATGATCAATAGATTCAAATAATTGAACAGCTAATGTGCCAATAGAGAATGAATCGACGAAACATATTTTTCCTCGAGTTTTCTATAATTTCTTATTGAACGATACTATAGATTGGTCTTGATAAGTGGGAATTTTTTTTAATTATTTTTAGCCATTTTTCAGATAGACAATTGCTCTTTTAAACACATTACGACTGATGTAATAAAGTAGGGTACTTTGAAGACCAACTGTCAGTAAATGTCAATGTTGGTCAAATTTATTGATTTTGTGATTTATGGCTAGCTAAAAAGCAGGAAAAAATCTGCTCAATGGATTTAGGAATGAAATTGCAGTTATGCCGCATTGTTTTTTTTTGAAATGCTTATGCTGAGACGAATAACATTTTTCTTCTGAAACTTTATTTTTTTAAAGCATGTTTTGCC
This sequence comes from Rotaria socialis, assembly GCA_905331475.1. Taxonomy (NCBI): domain Eukaryota; kingdom Metazoa; phylum Rotifera; class Eurotatoria; order Philodinida; family Philodinidae; genus Rotaria; species Rotaria socialis. The sequence goes on from CAJNYU010002706.1 coordinate 312,256, forward strand.
CTTCTGGACTTTTTAGTAGTCATCGATATGATAAATAAATACAACAATTCAATATGAAAAACCATAAAATAGATTGAAGATATTCGTTAATTAAAGATTGACATCTATGTTAAATGTGTTTATTCCTTGCATAAAAAGCTACAGTTCGTGTCGAAATGAAAACAAAAATTAGCTCTACTCCATAATAAAATTTAGTCATTTTAGTTTTTACTCTTACTGTTGATATTTAAAACAAACTATTCTTTGTTTACATGATTATCCTCACTTTTCAGACTTTTATCAAAGAAACTTTTGTGAGATTAATCAACAAAGGGACAATGAAGAACCTATGTACTATTAACGTGCAAAACTATATCTTGATTCTATCTTAAATCCAATTTGACGTTTTTTAAGATTTGAAGTAGACAGAATAAGCTCAGGAAGCACGGGCACGCGCCTTTTCATTCAAGATTGCGATGTAATGCTCCATAGACTTTATATAGACCTAAAGTTTTTTATTATAATCTGTCGAACTAAAGGTACACCTAATCGAAAACTTTCATCAAGATTATAGCTTTAAAAAAGTGAGGGTATTGTTACTGACATCTTTTTTAAACATATCACAAACTCTACTGTAACAAAACAATCAGTGAACGCAAGCAATGACATGTTACCGTACACTATATTAGCTTTCTATTTGATATCTATAGTCCAGTTCATTTGATAATTTAACTTTAGACTCACATGAATCTAACGAAAAGAAACTAAGTGTTTTGTTGATATAATGTTGAAAACGATGTCAACACATTCGTAAGTTTTAAAAAATGTTGCTGATCATGTTTCTAACTGTAAATCACATGTGGTTAAAGTATATTGAAATATTCTTATCTGGATTTAATCGATTGACGCAAATTACTATAGGCATAGTATATAGAAGCAACAAAGACAATGAGAGAAGAAAAAGAACAATTACTGGTAGTCTATGACTGAAATTTGAAAAGGAAATTAATTGTTCAAAAAGGAATATCTTACTTTCAAAATGGTAACTGTATAATATCTGTTAGATACACATAAATAGGATTAAATGAAAATATGTTCCTTCTTTGTCAAATATAGAATCCTATTTATAAATGCAACACTGATATCAACCAATAACAGAGTTTTGTTTGACATTGTTCCACTGAAAAGTGTTCAAATTTATGAATACATGATATTTTACTTGGTCGTTTTAATAGTGTTCTTTCGACGCTTGCACGAAAAAAATATTACAGCGAAGGACACATTCTTTCAACTTCATTGACGAATGGATTAGAATAATACGACAAGAGAATATTACTATTTGATAAAAAGAATATGATCAAGTTCGATCTATTCAACTCAAATGAAGTGTTTTTCTTATTTACTTTCAGTTTCCTCGTATATTGAATAAAATAAACATGTAATGTTGTTTATTATAGAAGACAAGAGTTTTTTTTCTCATTATAGACATTGCTTCTAATAGAAACTCAACAGCTACAGTTGATAACAGCAAATTAAATGTTTTCTTTTTTTCATCTTCTTTTTAAGTTTAGTGAACATTCTATTTTTTTCATCATATAAAACATTCATTTATGCAAGTGTTCCTATTTTACTCCAGCTTGTCATTTGCATCGAGCTGTAATAATCAGACACTTAAACTTTAAAGAAAAAAGAGGTTTCTCATCTGATGATTTCTTTTTATATGCTTAATTGCTTCAAATTTTTCGCATGTACACTGAAAGAGTACTTATAGTTGTGTTTTACAGTTGATGCTTTCTTTTAAGAATAGACAGTTTTTTTTCTTTTGTTCGGATATACCAATAATCTGATGAAGTTAAATCGATTATTCTTCGAATATTTGCTTAATCTTGCGATAACAAAAGTCCTTTTTTTTTCTTCAAGTTTGATAAGAGATCGAAAATCGATTCAAACTTTCTTTATTTGTCCGATACATTGTGTAGGGCTGTGTAATGAAATCGTCAATTCTTCATTTACTTTTTCTTCTTTCGTTCTTGTGTTCTTTTTCTAGCTTTAATTTAAAAAGAAAACGTTTGGTATACGACAGCAGGCAACTAGTTGGAACATTCAGAAAAAGAAGAAAAAGAAAATACTCCAGAAAAGTAAATTGCAGTAATCAGGAAAGTTTTTACAGTAACTCTATGAAAGAAAAAACTAGATGAAGCACATGTTTCTTTCAAGTGTTTCATTTCTGTTGACAGACATTTTTCCTAGTCTGTACATATAATTCTTCATGCTGATTACTGATCTAGCCAACTTTGAAATTATAATCCTCAATATTTATTTGATTTTTCGATACGTATCATAAGACGATAATTGTCTGCGCTTTTCCTCTTACTTACGAAAGAATAATAGGCGATAGGTGTTTTGATACATATAATTCCCTAAGAAATAACGCGTGTTGTAATTAAATTTTTCTTTTCTTTATGTTTCTTTTTTCACTAGCTAATTTTCCTTCTACATGAAATACTGAGAAAAAGCGTTCCAGTCAAATGAACCGCGCATATGTAATAAGTTAAATTTTTATTTTTAATTTGAGATCTATGCAGCTTTTTTTGTGGATATAATTTTTAGTTGTTATGTAAACTTCTAGTAGACAAGCGAGTTTTTCTTTCAAGCAATGGTATGTATCGATTAGAAAATAACACTATACTGATCAATATACATTAGAGTATGTCACATCCGAAATCAAGGACATACAACAACATACTCCGGCTGGCGTATGTCTGATTAGGCCTGTTTTATTCTTTCACAACGTACAGTATTTTACTTCTTTTTATTCTTCACATTCAAAAAAAACTCATATAAGACTTATTTATACTTACGTTAGACAATATTTTCTAATTGAATTATCTATGAAATTTGATTTTACAAATTTTTTGATTTCTCATGTTATCCCTTTTCTTCTGCATTGTTCTCTTTTTTCACCTTTATTTTTATGGATGTGTGTGTAGGTTTCTTCCGTTTCTGACGATAACTGTAAATATGTGGCATTCATTATCACGCTTAAACAACGAGTCACAGCAGTGCGTGTGTTACTCAAATTCACATTTTCTTCTCTCTTTGTCTTTGACGACGCGCCAGTATTTTAAAGAAATATCTTCTCATGAACTATTGTGTAGAGAGAGGAGATGTTTGATACCATAAGTATCTGCTATAATCCTTTCTTTTTCTTGTTGCATGCTTTCTTCGTTCTCTTATAGTTAGGATTTTTGTTATACTTTTGTTCTCTGCGAACTTTGAACGTAATAGCGAATGGCAACACTGAAAGAGAAAAGAGTAAAATCAAGGAAGAGAATTACAACATTTATACATGAACGCATGTCTTTCTGACAGTCCTTCGTGAAGCTTATGATTATTAATGACTACTATCGGTATATACTCTCAACGACATTTTTACAGAAGAATGAAAAAAAAAGAGTCCACAGTTGATGCCAGCGATAAAATAGATGAGAATGAAGAAGGCAAAAAAAAACCAGATTCGCCGTTGGCATTATTAGTCATATTATTAACTATAAAGCTTTTTTATACATAAGGCTGGCATCGACGGAATCTTGCCCTTTTCTGTTTTCTCTCATGTCGTTTTACTGCTGTTATTCGTTTTGAAATATTATCTCAACCCAAACAACTTGAATAATAACGCAAAAGCATAAAATCTACTACGATTTATCATGATTCTTTTCTATTTACTATTTTTCCTTCTAGATCTTGACAATTCTCATCATAAATCTCACGTAAAAGTAATTTTCATCAAACTACTGCAATGCCAGAATTTCACAAACTTATGTTGTTTGCCGGAGCTGGTATTGGCGCTTTTGCATTATTACTGCTTATTATTAGTGTAGCTACACCTGCATGGCTTGACGATGGACAAGGCAGTACTATTGGTCTTTTCCGAAAATGTGTTTCAGCTAATTTGCCTAATGCTACAAATCTTGGTAATGGATGTCATAACGAAAATCGTGTTACTCAAGGTGGTTTGTCCGTGTTTGGTCTTTTATTGCTTGTATTCTCTATTTTTGCGACAATTGCTGCCGCATTTACAGGAAATACATTACTTTTATTAATTTCTTTGGGTTTGATGTATTTTTCGTCTATGTTTGTTATGTCAGCGTATGCAACGTGGGGAGCTTATTCACGTGATTTTGACTCGTACTCTTTTCCGTATGGAACAGCAACGGCAACTCAACATACATCAATGGGTTATTCGTATAACTTATGTGTTGCTGCACATTTCTTTCTCTGGACGGCACTAACATGTGTCGCATTTGGTGTTGGAAATTATTTGGGTGCCGAACGAAATTCTTCAGGTTAATTGACTCTGTTCAAAATATTTTTCTTGTCAAATCTAGACGTATAAAAATAAATACCAAAATTCAAAACAATACTTATTCTTTAGTTTGTTTTATTCGGTAATACTCTATCTTTTTCATTATTTAATTAAAATATTTAAATATCTGCTCGTCTTGTATAACTGCCATTGATTCTTCTTTTTTTTAATTGTCGTATATATATATATATATATATATATACTATGTAATGTGTGTCACTAATACATCAGTTATTTTACTAAACTTCTCAAAGCACGTGACGCATTGTGATACATGTTAATGAGATTTAACTGGCTTTGTTTTAGTTAAAATCTTACATCGTTCGTCTGTGTTTTTCGTTCTCTTTCTCTGATACATGTTACTCTTTTTCTTCTTTATTATCAATTCATATGAATTAGAGAACAATTTTGTTGCCGCGTTAATATGCAAAACAAGAGAATTTATACATTTAAATGACATATATGTAATTTATTCATAATTATTTCGATGACAAAACTTTTGGAGACATACTCAAGGTGAAGAATATGTTGAGTTTTATAAAAAAAAAAAAGAAATTAATGTTAGAGTATTAAATGCATCTGTTAGTAATATGCCAAATAAATAATTCGTTGTGTATCATAGAATTTGATATGCGCAGATTTGAATGATATGCTTTTTTTGTAAATTAAGAAGATTTTTTGCACATAATAACATTCCAAACATAGTTTACTCTAAATCAATGCATGAAATCAAAGTTTTGCATTAATGTTATTTTTTAATATTTTGTTACACTGTAAGATTCTCAATATTTGATTCTTTTCTACCTATAAAATCCAATATGTTCAGTGTAAAAATATATGACATGGAATTTAGTTGAAAATATTTTCTGAAAGTCTTGAAAACCGAAAAGTATCATATATTCAGACAGTGCTAAACAATGATTTTAATTTCAGACAAAATGTATGTCATGACAAAAAGTTTTCTTTCTTTTTTTCTAAGTTTCACAATTTATAATTTGGGTACATTGAGCATAGAAAGAAAAAGAATGATTCGACATATCTTACTACAGCTTGTTCTATGAGCCTACTAAAATATTAGTTCATATCAGTGATTTTTCGCCAATGCTGATTCCGATAATCATAGTAAATTCTTTATTAGAAAAGAAGTTGTTAGAAAATCAACATTTTATTCGAAAAAGAAATCTAATCAAATTACGTTATGGCTATTATTATTATTATTATTATTATTATTATTCAGAATAGAACAGAACTTTCTGTAATATATTCAAATATAAGAGAAGTTGCTGTAGAATTTCTTAAATCTTCACACTCATCGATTTATTTTTGCAATCGGCAATTCGCTTTTAACGAGAGGTATGACGTTCAAGTTGCTATAGTGTTTCATTATAGCAATATTTTATCCAAAAATAGAATCAATATAAAAATTTTCCCCACGCGATATTTATAATGTGGGTAGTTGAATATAATAGGCATGTTGAAAAACGATAGTAGTAGAAAACTAAAATAGAATTGACTTAATTTATTCTAAATAAATCATTCAAAAATAATCGAAGTAGAAAATCATGATTCAAATAGAAGAACAACTAATAAGTAATATTAAAACATACAGCATGATTTATACGTATATCAAATACCTAAAAAGAACACATTTTAATTGTATTGACGATAAAGCCATTGATGTCAAATAAAACAAAATACATTTTATCAATAATGCGAGATCTTATTTTTATTGATTCTCAAAATTGAATGTAAAAGTAATAATTGTCAAAAATGCTACTACAAGTGTGAATCAAGTTGTTTGTCGAATATAATCATAGTCAGCAATGTAAATCTCATTATAATCATCATTCAATATTCATTACCGATAAATCTTGAAACTTCATTATGTTGCTATATTTTCTTTTAATAATATTTCATTTACGTACACTCACACCCTCAAGCTCCGGGTGCTGTGTTCAGGAGAAAAGGGTTCGGAACTAAGCCTGGCAGCATTTTTGGATGCACTTTGGAAAGTCATGTTTTGAAAAACCAGATTTGATCTATGAAATATTTATTATTATGCCATTGGATGTAGAATTTAATTCTGAACAAAGTGATGTAACTGTTAAAATGAGCAACGAAATCATTTACGCTGTTCCAGAGAAAAAAAGAACAATGGCATAAGCCTATCAGAGAAGAGACTTTTCCGGGGTTTTCACATTTTTTGCTTGAAAATTTTTCTTTCAAATATTTATTATAAAATTATAAAACATGCATTGAACAATGCGAAATTTGATCAGGAATCTTGTAGCATATTTGAAATTTCAGTGGAACTGTTATTAATCATTTTTAATCATCGTTTTCGTTTTTGACCGTCGCAGTTAGACAGTTGAGTATGCGTTAAACTTTTCAATTTCGCACGGACAAGGAAAACTTATTTGAAAAATAAATTAGTCAGTTTTGTAGAGTGAAAAATCCTATATCGGATGAGCTTAGAACAGAACAGTTGAGATGTGTTGCCCTTCTTCAAAAGAAGAAAATAAAAATGTGCCATTCTTTACGGATCACCAGTTAGTCATATATTTTTCGAAATGAACAACTGTAATAGATTCATAGTAACCATTTTTACATCGCATCATTGAACATATTCACCCTTCTGACAATAGGTCAGTAAAACTCAGATGAGCATTCGATATCGTAGTTTTACAGATCTATCAAGAAAGCAATGCTGCTTTCTTTCATTTGAAGCTAAAAACTTCGTTTGCATAGTCTCAATAATACAAATCGTGTTTTAAAAAAATAAAACTAGTATAAATGTAAGTGTTAAGAAAGACGGATGAATGGATAGAACGCAATATTTTCGGTATGATTACAGATAGAGTGACCTCAGTTGAATTAGTAACTTATAGCATTTACGAAGTAGACAAAAAAAAACAAGACATGTAGAAGTGTTGAAATTTATATCAGTGTTTATTTGGAATATTGTTTCGAAGAGAATTAATCTTTAGAGATTTCAAGTGGTAGATGTTTTAGAAAGTTAAATTTTCTAATCAATACATTGTTTCAAAAATTTGAAACGAACAAAAAATAGCAACATATTCAATTTGAGCAAAATGCTTTATTTTTCTCGTGTTAATAATTATAATCATTGCTGACAATGGAGATGTTTCAGGTGATTAGCAAAAACGTTGAAGTTTTTTATGTCAAATGAAAGCTCTCATCATGAAACTAACATGGTTAAAATATTAGCGACTGTTGGCGTACCCTTATGGAGATATTCGATTTTTCAGTGAATTTTCTCTACAGGGCCGGCTTTCCAAGCAATATCATATTCTCGAATTTGAACCAGAAACTTTGNAAAGCCGGTCCTGTAGAGAAAATTCACTGAAAAATCGAATATCCCCATAAGGGTACACCAACAGCCGCTAATATTTTAACCATGTTAGTTTCATGATGAGAGCTTTCATTTGACATAAAAAACTTCAACGTTTTTGCTTATCACCTGAAACACCTCCATTGTGAGTAGAGATTCTTAAATTTAATTTCTATGGAGAATTTTATTAGATTTAATTCAACTGTACTCAATTTCTATGGAACAAAGTCACGGCTTTTTAGAATTCTAGAAACGTAATACATTTTGATAATTTATTCGTGATTGTATTGAGAAATTTTTTCTCTTCGCAACTGTACATATCATATTCTATATTCAAAACATTTTGATAATCTTTGCTACATCATGAACATCAACTGACTTATTTCTAATTCGTTATCTTTTTTTCCTTCGATATATTCTAGGTCTGATTTAATTTCGATTTTATTGAAAAATAAAACCCTTTTTTCATCTTTTAAATATAATTATATTCACATGTACATAGATATACTATATATACCCGAAAGATATGAACAATGCTCAACGTTTCTCAAACAGCAAAAACATAAAATGCGAAACTATTTATTAATAGCTGAGATTTTCCGATCTTATCTATGCTTATAGTTTACACTATCCTAAACTCTTCAATGATATAATACAAATATAGTGCGTCAATTTTTGTCATTTTTTTCTATCAACATGTCTTCCCTCTTTTCTCTCCCTTCCTCATTTGGCCACACCATTGTATCAACAACCATCACAAAAACAGACAAAGCACAGATATGTCTATATCTATGCGTGTGTATGTGTAGCGTGACAGGAGTCTGATGCCGACATAAAGATAAGCGTAAGTCAGTTTCCCTTTTCATTGGCAAACGAAGAAATATTCCTTTTGTGTCTTTTCGTATCACACTATACGCTCTTCTTATCTCGTTTATTTCTATTGCAACTCGGTTTTATTTTTGTTTCTTCATCAAATTCTCATTTGTCTTGATTTGTATAGTTTCCCTATATTGTCTATGTGTTTATCCTATCTACTATTGCAGGTATCATTAGCATCCCGGAAGTAAATATGATATAATATCATCGTCTAATTGAATTTTACAGTTCTATATACAACTGTGTCATTTACATCATGCAAACTGATATATACATTGTAGAGTAATGTTGAGTAATAGCTATAGAAAATTGTTCACAAGAAAAGAGAAAATCTTTTTCTGCTTCGTCTTCTTCTTCTACTTTCCAATTCGTTTCCTTATTGTTTTATGTGTTATCAGTCTTACGTTTGACTTGGTTGATTGGTCGAGCTCGTATGTCTTCATCAACTCATCAACTAGTAAAATGTCAACACACCCTCAAACTTAGATATGGAGTAAAAAGAAAGAGCCAACCCCTGATTCTTTATCACTTCTACTATTTATGCAGTGGGCGAATAGACGTATACAATAATCAAGTATGTAATAGTGCCGAAGAAAAGCAAATCCTTTCATTTATTTGTGTAAAATTAACGAAAATATTGAAATTTCAACTAAATCTTGTGATTTTATTTTACTTTTACTTTTACTTTCTTTGTTTTTTTGTTTGTTTTCATAATTACTTAATTCATTTCGTTGCCTCTTTGTTTCATCTAAGTTAACTTTCTCGACAAACAAAACAGTGTAATTACATTTTGATATGATAGTGCTATCTCATTGGCAGAAAAGAAAATAAGAAAAAAGAAAAATGCCAAACGACTGATGTTGATGCTAGTTTGCAAGTAAGGAAACGAATGATACCGATTGTCAAGTCATCGTATGTATAACAGTGTGCGTATTTCCATAAGCAAGCAAAGAGGAGATAAACAATCTGTCAGATGACGATGATGAGTCGTCGTTGTTGATGATAGTGGGACGAACGAGCGAATGAGAGAAAAAAAGAGAAAATCGACTGGTTCGCATTGCGTGCCAATCGCCTTTTTTCTGATTCTATGTGTACAAGAGAATCGAACAATTGCTATCACTTTATCATCTCTCTTTCCATCTCTCTCTCTTTCTCTCTCTCTCTCTCTCTCTCTCTCATCTTGTTTTGCGTTTGCTCAAGCTCTTCACACCATATTCACTCAACAATAATTTTCTTGTCTATCCTTTTTTTTCTTCTTCTATGGACAACAATCCGTTGACACCGCGTGCTAGTAATTTTAGTATCGCTTCACTGATTACATCAGATTGTTGCGATGATGAAAATAGTTTGTATCATTCTATGACGAGTTCAATAGAAACAACTAACAATCATCATATTGATTGTACTCCTAATCTCTCTATTGAAAAGATTACTAACGATTATTATAATAATCATATAAATCAAGATCTTCATCATTATCGTACGGCAACATTAACTGAAGAGAATAACGGACAATATCAACAGCAAGGTACAATAAAAGAAAATCGATCAACAAACCATAAACAAGTTACAAATCTTCAAAAAAGTCTAACCACAATTCGTAATATGGAAGGTAAGTTTAGTAACGGAAACAAAAAAAAATGACAAAAACTTTATCTATAACTCTTATATGAACAAATGTATTTACTTTCTTTTTAGATTATATTCAATCAGCAACAGAAAAAATAAAATCAACATCGAGTAATATGCTTGATATAAATAAATCTGACAATGAACATGGTGGAGGTCAAAATGGAAATAATGAAATGAAAAAACCACTTCATCCAAAATTGTCTAATATTAAAATGGCTATTGAATCAAAGTCATTATGGGATGAATTTGATAAACTTGGAACAGAAATGATTGTTACACGATCAGGAAGGTAAATATTAAAAAAAGTAACAAGGTCAATAATAATAATAATAATAATAATAATAATAATTATTATTATTATTATTATTATTATTCATCTCTATGCAAAGTAGTAGACGAGTGATAATCTCATGAGTTAATTTGTTCGAGAAACCATGAAACATGTCAAATAATTGTGTTTATTTTTATTTTGAGTGCCTGATGAAAAAGTCATTAATATGAATATGTATATTCGTACATAGTGGAAACGAGTTTCATAAGTGCAATTAGACTCCTAATTCGTCGTACACAATGATTATTGTTTGTATATAAGTCAAATGTAACGAAAAGGAAAAGAAGTCATATTGAATATCATTCGAGACAACAAGAGATAAGATTCATGCTAATGGCTCACTCGAGCGGTGTCTCTTGAGATCATCACACCATTCTAGAGAAAAGCACGTCGCTCTTGCAAACATGTGCTACTGATAGCTCTGAGGAATGCACATATCCTTATGACAGCAGATTATCAATCACGTCCAAGATAACAAGTCTTAACGACGTATATTATTTTAGGCGAATGTTTCCAACTTTACAAGTGAAAATTTATGGCATGGATCCAACTGCAACATATTTACTAATGGTTGATTTTATTCCATTAGATGATAAACGTTATCGATATGCATTTTATAGGTTACAAAAAAGCATTTTATTTCATAAAAAAACAGAATTCAATAAACTGATTTTTGATTGGTTTATTTATAGTTCAAGTTGGGTAGTTGCTGGTAAAGCTGATCCACATTGTCCAGGTCGTTTCCATGTGCATCCTGATTCACCACAAACAGGTGCATCGTGGATGAAAAATGTTGTATCATTTGATAAACTTAAATTAACAAATAATTTACTTGATGAAAATGGACATGTAAGCTGCTTTTGTTTTTGAACATAAGTTTCGTTTTCTAAATAGTTGGGTTTATTTTTTAATTGCCTAAAGATTATTCTTAATTCAATGCATCGATATCAACCACGAGTTCATTGTGTTTATTCTCCATCGTCAAAAGCTGATGAATTACTTGTTCTACAAACGCAAGCATTTCGTACATTTACATTTCCTGAAACAAAATTTATTGGAGTTACTGCCTATCAAAATCATCGTATAACACAATTGAAAATTGCTTCGAATCCATTTGCAAAAGGTTTTCGAGATTGTGATCCTGAAGATTGGTATAATTTTTTTAAATTTGTTTCTTCGAGCTAAGAGTAAAATATTTTATTATTTTTTTTAGTGTTGCAGAAGTCTTAAACCATTTAAATTCAAATCAACGTTTACTTCGTTCACATCCAAAATCGAATAATAATAATTCGACAATAACAACACACACTAATTTGTCAACATCAAATCCTCCAACAACAAACATCACTTCTCAAACATCATCGAATATATTTAATACCGCAGCTACAATAACCTCTCGTTTTATATCCGACCCTCAAGGTAAAAATAGATTGAATTAAAACACTATCCTGTTTTCTTTTTCTGTGTATCAATGGCTCCTAGATCCAACAGTTAATTTTATTTCACCATCAACTTATTCATTGGTTAATCCTGATTTAGCTAGCTATGCTGCTGATGCATTTGTTTATTCTCAATTATCTGATTTAAATTATCGATCAGTTAGTGAACCTACATCATCATCCAACAATCATCATACAACACGAATGAGTCCATATGCTCGACAAACATTTTATCCAATGTATACGCAACGTGATATTCATTCGCCATCTTCTCGTACAACTGCTGATTATGCATGAATGAAATAAAACATTTCATAAAGTCAATTTATTATCTTATACTTTCATGAAATTCGTTTGTGGCGATTTTCCTTTTTTTTTAGTTTGACTCAGACAAAAGAGAGCTTTCTTGTTGTGAGCCTTTGGTCAGATTATTCTTTTTCTGGTTTGTAAAAAAAAAGACAATGAGAATATTTAAAAAGTGTTGTCGTGTTTTTGTTTTCTAATAAAAGAACAGCATGTGTATTGTAATTTCATCTTCACTAAATAAAAATTGATTTTCTTCTTCTTCAATATTATCATAGCGGTATTTCTTTTCATTGATCTGTTTCTCCTTCTTCTTCAGTTGTCCATCTTAATCATAAGTAAGTCTATGTGTTTATATGATGGCTATCTGTCATGATTATTGTTGGAATATACACGCACATTGTGATGTGTTTATATATTTATGTGCTTGTGTGAATACAAATTAGAATTATATCAATTAGCTCTGAACAAATGAACGTACAATACTAATTGAAGTTTGATTATTTTTTGTTTTATAAATAAATATTGTAGATAGAGGTAAAACAATTTGTCTGGACCACCCCGGCTGAATAAAACGATCAGTAAACGGTCGTATACGATACAAATACTGCCCGTTTTACGGCGGAATACGATGCAAAAACGACAGTTTACGGTAATGTTACGCCGGTTTACGGTGGTCCGTTTTGATCGACTTGGGCATATAAATTTGATAAATAATGTTCATTTTCAAATCCAATAAGATTAAGTTGCAATTGAATATGTTCACAATTAGTTCTTGTTCTTATTTCTTCATTTAAATTTGATACTCTTATTCTTCTTGAAACCGGTGATGTAGACATTTGATTTTATCAAAAAAAATTCTGTCACTATAGATTGCTGTATCAGAAAGGTGAAAACAGAAATGGTAGTGTCTTAATGCTTATGAAAGAAGGTATTTCGATAATTAGAGTTCCCTGTAAGTTACCTAATGTTTGTGTAGTTGATGTTAAAGGTGAAGATGTTTTTAGATTAATAGGCGTATATGCGCCGGATAGTAAAACATGGTTATGGGATGATCTCTCCCATTTCTTATCAAAGAAATGTATTATTTATGGCGATTCTAATGTTAATACCATGCAGGATGGAAAAAAAGCTGAAATATTGTTTCAATGGGCGGACGATCAATTTCTAGCTCAAGCTCTACCGAACTCTTCAACTTCACTACGATCCAATAGAGTAATCGATGATGCATTTATTCGAGGTTTTAATATTGATATTCAAGTATATAATGGTAATACAACTAGTGACCATCTTCCAATACTTTCAGTTATTCCTTTGAAAGTTTTACAACAAAAACTAGGAAAAAATACTCATTGGAAGGTTTTTACACTTTTTTCCGAATACACATTCTCCTTTTGGGAAGAGAATTGAAATCTCTCTTCTATTGACATAACATATAATGATTACATCCGTTTTTTACATCTTTTGTCTGCTCGTTGTTCAACCTTTTTTTACTTAGACACCCATCGTTCAGCATTACCTGTTGAGCTAAGATCGTTCTTATCCTATATTAGAGCTTTGTATTTTAGACAAATAAGAACGCAATGTAACATACTAAAAAAGGAGATATGTTTCCTAAAAAGGATTGCTAAAAAGAACTTAATCTTTTTTTTTCTTCTCAACTTGATAATCTTCTTTGTCATCGTAATTCTTCCTCCTCGTCATCTAACTCATTTTGGTATAGAAGTAAACTTTTCCTCAAACCATCACCTTCCTCTCTGCATGCGTTTCTGGATTCATCAGGTCAAATAGTCAAAGAAAGTGATCTTATGTGCAATATAGCAGCTGATTATTATGAAGAATTTTTTAAAGCATCAAATATTGTTAGACCTCATCCATATACTGATTCACCTGCAATTGAATGTGATAATATTAACGAAGTTATTCCTGAAGTAAAACTTGATGAACTTATAAATACAGTTCTAGCTAAAAAGAAAAAAATCTCTAGATGCTCATGGTATTTCGAATTATATATTTAATTTTCTTGATGTTAATTATTGGTCTTTATTGTTAAAACTTTACAATCATTCTTTTCAAAAGTCAGTTTTACCTTCTGCTTGGAAAGATACTCGAATGATCTTATTAGCAAAAAAGTATTCCATTTGTCTACCGTCTTTAACTCGTCCTATTTCACTTCTTGATTCATTTCAGAAAATAGGTGAGAAACTATTTCTCACTCGATTTCGTGATCTTTTATATAGAAGAGGTCTTTTACCGGACAGTCAATCAGGTTTTAGAGAACGTTTTCGTTTACAAACACGTTTACTTCTTTTTCTTGAAGATATATATAGTCTTATGTCAAATAGTGCTCCAGTTTGTACGATGTTTGTAGATTTTCGCGCTGCATTTGATCAACTGTGGTTTCTAGGTTGCATTGGAAAGCTACGTAACTTAGGTATTCCTTCATCTTTTCTAAATTGGATCGAAGTATGGCTAAATAACAGATGTTGCTTTTTAGAAATCAATGGCAGCAAATCTCGCCGGTTCTCTATTGAAAAAGGTGGTCCATAACCCAGGTCAATGATTCCGGAGGACGGATACTGTAGGAACCGGCCGGAAAGATGCGGAAAAATCACCGTATCTGGCCGGAAAGCATGGGAAAGCACTGGAAACTGGAAGCAGTATTCCAGTTGGAAGTTACCGGATTTTTTTCCTGTGGATTCCGGTCAGTTTCCTGTGTTTTCCGGTCAGTTTTCTG
This sequence comes from Rotaria socialis, assembly GCA_905331475.1. Lineage (NCBI taxonomy): Eukaryota > Metazoa > Rotifera > Eurotatoria > Philodinida > Philodinidae > Rotaria > Rotaria socialis. The sequence continues at coordinate 327,271 of CAJNYU010002706.1, forward strand.
TGTTTTACATCTGGAAGTTGATCGGAATCTACAGGAAGAAAATCCGGTAACTTCCAACTGGAATACTGCTTCCAGTTTCCAGTGCTTTCCCATGCTTTCCGGCCGTTTCCCGCCGTACGTCCACGACCTGGGAAGGAAGTGTTCTTACTCCAACATTATTCATCACATATAATTGTGATATGTGTAGTTCTCTATCTGGTTGTATAAATCACTTCTTTGCTGATGATTTAGCCGGAATTATGGCCGGTCAATTAGGAATAAATTCTTCTTCTCAATGTCTTGATTTGGAAAAAAGAATCAAAGTTTTTCTTGATAATCTTGATTACTATTCTTGTTTATCTGATCATCCCATAAATTTCAATAAAACTGAAGCTATGTTTAGTGCGCGTGCCATTGGTCATCCTAAATTTGTCATTAATTTTCGTCAAGATACAATGGATATAATTGAATGGACCTCAGAATATAAGTACCTTGGTTATATAATTTCACCAAAATTAGGTTGGGGTAAATTCTTAAAATATATGATGACTAAAATTAGACAAAGAATTTCGTTAATTAAATCCTTTATAATCTTTGGTTGTTCTTCTTCATATCTTCATAAAACTCTCTTTCTGTCTCATGTATTACCTATTTTTACCTGGATTTATCCGATTTACCCTCTTCTTTCTGAAAATCAGCAAAATGATTTGTCCCATTTTTATTATACTTCACTTAGGCGCGTATTGCATTGTCTAAATTGGAATGAAAATTTCTTTGCATTTGCTCTGGATGAGAAGTCCCTTGAAGACAGATGTCATTCATATTGGGGGAAATACCTTGCAGCTCTAGCAGACTCGATTGATGGTGAATTGTTGTTTGAAAAAGCTAATTTGAATGTATTCAGACAGATCTGGATTGATAAACAATTTTCAATTAAATGTCTACGAACATCTAAAAGATTCATTCCTCACCATTTAATTATAGAAAAAATTGTTGGGTGGATGGCTCCTATTCCTTATCGTTCATCCGTACCTGTTTATGAGATTGATGAAATCCAACTCCTCGAGGATTTTCCAGAATCTTTTGATTCTATATGATCTTTTTTCTGTGTAGGCCTAACTTTTTTTATACAACCTGTTTTTATGATTTTCTTTTTTTCTGTTGTTCTTGTTTTGTCTCTTCTTCCTTACTTTACTTATATGTACTGATAGGATCTTAGGGTCACAGTTATTTCTGCATGAATAAATAAAAAAATATGTTCACAATAGTATTGTCTTTCGAATCAATATTGTTTATCGTCGAAAACTAATTTTGTGTTTGCTTTGAGTGATAAAAGAAAAGCGTAGTCTAACTAAGTTTCATTGTTCTCATAGTCCTTATAGTATATGTACTATGGCTAGAAGTTGTATGCTTTTTTTACATAGTAAATGCAATTCAATATTTTTATTCACGTTTGCTGATATTTGCGATAACAAGACATTTTAAAAAGACTTCAAATATAGGTTGCGTGTCAAAATGAGAAACATAATCTCTGCTATAAATCTTTTAACAAAAAGATAAGTACATTTTTCCATGTTTTAAATTCATTAATCTGGATCAATAAATTGATTTCATAATCAAATTTAGAATAGAACCTATATAAATCTTTTTCTGGTCTGAGCCATTCTATATAGAACTATTGGAAAGTAATTTTATTCCAAGCTCATCTCAATTATTAACCTTTTGATGAGTTCAAATCTTGAACAAAATTATAGCAGTGGTCGATTTAGTTTAACGACATGTGAACATTGTTGTCTACTAACGAACGAAGAACAATTAATTATGAATTCGTAATATATCTTTGTTTGATTATTAAGATTTATCGAAAGGAATTCAATCCGAAAAAGTTATACAAAGGAAATTTATGAAGGACAAAAATAAAACAGATTAATGAGTTTCTAAAACTCTGCATAGAATTCATCTCTGTAAGTCATAAATAGTGGAAGTTTTTTTTAAATTTTTCTTCCTATCTTTTACTGATTCAATAATCATATTAGTACTCAACTAAGAACTCAACAGATCGAGCGGAACCGACGGAAAACTCGACGAAACACTGGAATACTAGAAATAGTAAGTATAAAACACATATCGTAATTCGTGAGTTGCTCTGCTGAAGTTTCTTTTCAGTTGTTTCATTTCATCCATAATATCAACGAACAAATATCCAACTATAACAAGTGAAAAGTACTTTCAGATATAATCTACATTATCATTTTATTAAAGAAAAACCAGAAAAAGGATTTAAAAGGAAAACAACAATTTATAAAAATTGCATGTATCACACGCTGAGTTCAGCTATTGAAACAAGACATTTGGCTCGTTTATTCATTTCATTAACAAATATATCAAAAGGCATAATTGTTTGTATTAAATAATTTTGTTCATCATTTTCTACAAAACGATTTAAAGAATATTCAATAGGTGACGCAATTTTCCATGAGCGTAAACATGGATAATGTTCACCAATAAATGTAGCTGCGGCTAATTGTGTTGTTAGAGAATTCGGTCCACGTACACTTAAACATTTTAATGATGATACACGTTGACAACAAGCTATTAATTCTAAATAGTCATTTGATGAGAAACGATTGTAATCAAGTTCTAATACAACAAGTCGTTTTTGTTTCATTATAGCAAGTAATAATGTACGCATAAAACGATTTAAACGATTTGTACCTAAATCTAAGTGTAAAAATTGATGTCGTGTAGTCATTTGACATAAAGTAATTAGGTCATTTTCAGATAACGAACAAAAATCAAGATTTAATGCATCTAATGAATGTTCAATAGAATTTAATATAGTTTCAAGACCATTTGTTACTGGTGAACCACTTAATGAAAGAGTTTTTAAATATTTTAATTGTGATAGGACAAGACAAAACTGTTCTAAATCATCGTGATTAAGACGAAAATCAATAAAATTACACGATAAATCTAACGTATGTAATTTTGTTAAACTTGGCAATCGTGGAAGAAAATATTTTAAATTCTGTCGTGTTAATACATTATAAGGAACACGGAGTGTATGAACAAACTAGAAAAAAAAGAAACAATTCTATTGAATTAATTAAGAAGAAATAACAGCGCGAACAATTATTTACTCGTTTATCAACATGATCAAGAAAACTGGTAACCAACGCTAAACCAATACAACGTATATCAATGGTACATATTTGTAATTGAATATTGGGCGTTGATGTACGTAGAGCTGATAGAAGTTCAACATATGTTCGATAATCTTGAACAATACAGTCAAAACGAATAATAATTATATCATCGGGATATGAACTTGTTTTGATGAGATCATCAGTATTGCCATTTGAATTTACTAATTGAATATCTATACGAAAGAGTTGACTAAGAAATTTATTCTTGTAATCGAATCCAACTTCGTATGTGTATTTCATATTTTTTTTAAAGTGCACACGCTGTTAACAATCATTGGGAAAGTTTTTTTTGTTATTCTTGTACTTAATCTTCGAAGAATAGAATGCAAAATTCATTCATAGATCAATAGAGAAATCCAATTAAGTTATGGTCTTTGATTGTATATGAATACTTTCGGTCACAGCCCATGGATGCAAGAACTGAAGCATAGCATACATGAGGTATCTATTATTGTCTGCAACGAGGGAAAGATGATTTTACTAGTAAAATCTTGTCATGCCTCTGAAGAACTGTTTCTAATGTATTCTTTTATTCTGTTTGTCATAAACTGTGACATATTTAGGAGTTAGCCTTTCGTATATCCTGAAGCGGGAAGAGATGATGATAGTTACGAATTTCTACTCCATTTACTTCAATATTCCTGTTCAATTCATCGATTATATTTCCATAGTAACAGAAGACAACATGCATCAAACTTCTCTCCGGCAGAATAGCGTAACAACGGAAAAATTCTTAACAGACATTAGAAAATGTATGAATTATATTCAAAATTGAAATCACATATTATTGTTAAATTAGAATAGTGGCATAAAACAAGTCGTGTCTCTGACTATCGATCATCATGAGAAAAAAACATACTCTAATTGATGTTACTTATTCAAATTTTTCGTTATCAGTAAAATGAGGTTGCTGAACATAAAATTTTCACATTTTAGCCTTCAACAAACTCTTGGATAAGTCGGTTTTGTTTTATTTTACCTGTACACAGTTTTATTTCATCGTCATTACTATTCTGATCGTCACATTTTAGAACAGGTAATAAATGTCGATGTTGTTGATGATAAATATCAATTAATTGATTTCGTTTCGATTCTTTTTCTGCCAAACGACAATGTGTAGAAATATATCTCAATATTAATTCTACAACAGGAAAATTTGTCACATCAAGTATACGTAAATTGGATTGTTTCGTTTTATTTGTTTGTTGTTGTCTTATTGAATCAATAAAACGTGGAATTAAAATAACTGAATATTTAATAGCTTGTTTAGTTCTTTGTAAAGCAGTTTTATCACACAATAACATTTTCAATGATGTTAATTTTTTTTGAACAAAATTTCCTAAACGAAATATTCTGTATGGCCATCTTGCTATTAAAATATTTATACATGAATCATCTTGACTACAATTTAATGCAGCACGAAATAATGGATAAAATAATTCTTTCGGTATTATGCCGCATGCATATTCAGTTAAAGATTCATTTTGTACAATTAATGAACAACATAAATCAGATAATTTTGATACTTGAGCTTTATCGTCGCGTATGTTATTAGTATTATCTTCATCATCATCATAATTTATTTGAAAAGAAACTCCATTACGAAAAAATAAATACGAAAAATCATTCGAAACTGAATTTGATTGTTGATCAGACATTACGTTGTTTTTTATTTCATATAAATTAAACTAGAAACAAACGTAGTATATTCATTCATTCATTCATTCATATAGGATTGAGTCCAAAAAAATCCATAATTTGTTCTGTGACCTCATGCTTGTCGATAGCGATTGGTGAGAGGACAATAAACGATTGGAATGGCTACATTTCGAGTGTTTTTATTATAGATAGAATATATCTATAGTTATTTTCGATATAAATTTATAGATACGTTGCTACGTAATCTCAGGAAAATTTAGTCAACTGATGTATTATGATTCTATGATTGCAATTTGCAAACATTCCTATTTTATGGATGTACGTATAACTATATTATGCATGTGTATAAACAAATTGAAGATAGTTGACTCGTCTATGTAAACGTGAATGGGATGATAACTAACTTTTGTTTTTCTCCTTCTTTTTGAGAACCAAACCGATCACCGCAATACAAAACTTTACTACTATGTGTGGGTAGAACAGATCTCAAAATATATCGTTATAAAAAAAAAATTTATATAGGTTTAGATTTTTTAATTTAATACTGATCATATTAGTTGAATGATAAAAAATAAACGACGATCTAATTCATGCACTTTCTTCTAAGATCAATTCATACTTTATTATTTTATGTAATACAATTCTGATTGAATATGAAGAATCTATTCAATGGAGCTAACTTTTTCTATTAGTTTAGTTTGCTTTTGTTCTAAGCCTGAAAAAAAAACTTCATAATAATAAATCTTTTAATTATTTTCTTCTTAGGATTTCCACGAAATACGAGATCATTGGTGATAAAAGAAGATTTAATATAAATAATTGATAGATTAGCTGGGAGAAGATTTTAATATTTTTTTTGATACATGATTTTAAAACAAAAATTGGCGATGCATGATGAATTTTGAAATCTCATTTAAGTTTAATATCATAAAAAGTAGTGTCTCTTGTTTTGTTCAATGGAAGCTACCTCAACAATTTTTAGTATTCATGAATAAATACATACATTTTTTTCATTTCAATCTTGTCAATATTCACTAGTTTCTTTTTAAATTTTTTTTGTTTGTAACTATAACTTACTTTCTTGGATTTTTGATTAAATCAAGTCTTATCTATTCAATAAGATTTCCATTTTCGTTTGAGTCTCATAAGTTACGATTCATTTTCCATTTTCTAGGAATTGAATCTTATACACCTACTATCTATTGCGACTGTAAGAATATTATTATTGTTGTCAGTAGATTTTATTTAACTTCTATTTCAATTTAGTTATCAAGCTATATAATCTTCATTTTCTTCTGAAAATTTTTGCGAGATATTTATCCAATACATCTATTCTCATTTGGTTTAGGACACTTTCATCGAGCTTGTACGCGCTGTTTAAAGCTAATCTGATATGGAACTATTTAAAAACCGAAATATTTCTATGTAATTATAACTATGGTACAAATATCTGCATTTTAGATTCCGATGAACCTCGTACGGCAACTATGAAACGTGTGATTGGATAATTGAAACACATTTGGAAAAAAACAAATATTCAAATAGTTAATTTATTAATTGAAATGAGTCGATTAAAACATAAATGTCATTGGTGTGATTGATTTCCATGATATTGTGAATGTCAATATAACTGATCTCAAATTTGCATGTTAGTGTGCACAATCGGCTAAATTGAATGAAGATTTATAGCAAGAAAAATTCACTCTAATTACTATTATTCAGATTGTTGAGGTATGTGAGAATTTCAATTTGTAGATCGTTTTCGCTTCAATGAATATATTTATCTATGCTTCTTTCGATAAAATTCAATATAGGTCGTATCGAAATCGATATTATGAAAGAAAGACAATATATCAAGATGAAACATGTATATATATGCGCGACGAAACACTTAAAGAATAAAAATACTTTTCGACAAAAATTTCTTCATCGATCGAGTCTACAGAGAATCGATATAAACTATATTGGTTCGTACACTTTGTTGCTTTCTTTATCATTGCTAGCTATTTTACTGAGTTGCTGACTTCGTACAAAGTACAAAATTTTAAAAAAGAAAGTTACGATCCGCATTTTGTACATAATGAGATTCTCTTTTATATCCTGAAAATAGCAGCTTGAACAAATGCCTTCAGTTTAGAAAATATTCATTGTTAAACAGAAACCAGTCTAAATGCAATGCACCGTTTGCAGAGAAGTCGAACGCATAGGCACGTCTTAGTGACATAAAATAAAGTGTTACAGTGACCTTTTTACTGCAAAAATCTGTAGACAAATAGACAAAAAGAATATTCTTTTATTCATACATCAAATTTTCCATACTTATAATGTTTGTAACGAACATGTTGCAACATTTCAATTTGGCATTCAATATTTTGAAGTAGAAGTGCCATTTGTAGCTGAGACATGCAAACTATTTCAAGAGTCATAAGATCTATCTATGAACTGAGATTTCGATAGTAAACTTAGTGATATGATAATAACTTGCCTTTAGAGAGCTATCGATATCAACTCTTTTACTAGGTTCACCGCGACTTTCCTATAGGCATTATATGAAGTCAAAGAGCGAGTTACAATTTGAATATTTCATTCATAATTGAAACTTTCCATGTAAATGCGAATTTATTATGGCATAACTTGGATCTAGTTGACAGCTCAGTAAAATGTTCAGGTCTCGAAAAGAAAGCAATAAATACATAAATCATGATAGTTTTTGCCACGTCCGAATAGACTAACTAATGAGAAAAGTCTCATCTAAAAAGATTTCAAATCTCCTGAAGAGATACCAATTAAAGAATCGGAGCAAAGTTGATTGCGGGCATTCCTATCAGATAAAGTACTTTCTTCGAAGGAGTTTCGGCCTAAATACGCAACTGCATAATGATGACAAAACAGTCTTTCGCAGCATTCACTTTGATGAATTTATATTTAATTTAAATGATCAGTTAATTTTCAAAACCATTAGATCTAGTATTCTATATATTTAATTGTTAGCATACAATATCGTTTTCTAGATTTTAATATTTTCGCTTCATATTTTCTACGCACTCACTTAATACCTACTTTTCATGCTATATCTATATCTATATATATATATATCGATATATGAATGAATATAAAAGATAAAAAATGACTTTCTATTTATTAGTCAATATTAAATCGGATACATTTTTTATCATTATCTTCTAGCTTGTGCGATCTTCGCGTTTGCGTTTCATGACGAATTAAATACGCAAATATGTTCGTTTCTTCTTCGCATTGATCTAACAGTTTATTGCGTATTTCATCTACGATCGGACGATGACGAATAATTATGCGCAATTAACGCCGAATCGATTAATCTGAAAGAATCCGTTTATTGATTCTCACAGAACGTAACACTATGTATCTGTAATTTTTTATTTTCTGTTTTTTTATGTATATTTGTTTTGTAATTTTGTTTTGTTTTGTTTTTGTTGTGATCTTTCTTCTGATCGTTTCGATGCCAACGTTGTGACTGATTTAAAGATAGAAAACCCGACGATCAAGATAATTGAATTGCGTTTATATTTTTTAAGCGAAAATATTTTTCTATTGAAATGCATCCACATATATTTTTTTTATTTTGAAAATGCAGATACGAACATAAAAAATGAATGAACCAACTAAAATAGTGAAAACAAAATTATTTATTGGTAATCTAGATCCAACAACACAGCCAGGTACACTATCAATAGAATATGTTTTATTTTGATGAATTATGTGTTTAAGTAGATGAATTGAATGATTTATTTTCAACTTTCGGTAGTATTCTTGAGGCATCGGTGATTAAAGATTATGGATTTGTGGTAAGAATATATATAATTTATCATATGCGTTGTCTGATGTGTTTGTTCAATATGATGTAGCATTATGGTTCAATAGAAGAAGCGGAAAAAGCAGTACTTGCATTAAATAATAAAGAATTTCATGGGAAACGATTACGTGTTGAAGTAAATGATAGCTAAGGCACTACAAAAATTCTTTTTAATCACATTTTCTCCTATTAGCTTTCAACGAGCACAGTGCGGCATCGACCTGGTCAACCGGAGCCTGCTAGTGCTTTAAGACAGTATGGTTGTTTCATTTTTGCATCTTACTAATAGGCTAATGTATTTTCTCTAGTTCTCGTGCACGTGTTCCAACTAGAAGTAATAACAATGGTGTACATCGATATAGTTCAAATGCATCAGTTGATGGTGTTGGCCCAATACGTCATAATAATAACTCAGCTTGGACTCGTCAGCATATTCGTCCTTATGCTAGTGTTCCAATTGATCGTGGCATTTATGATCGCCCTCGTTCATATAATGTACGACTGGATCCTCGCCGCTATTACGAAGATGAACATGATAATAGTTATGATCGTGGATATGATGCATCAAGGTATGATAGTAGCATACCTATTGGGCCGTCAGATGCACAATCTTATCGTGATTTACCTCCGCATGTTCGAGTAGATGATTATGGCCCAAGCCGGTTAGCAAAAACATTATTCTGAAGATACATATTTTCATTTTTGTTTTATAGATCCTACGATCGTCATCTAAGCGCACCAGCAATTGATCCATATTATGGTGGTGGAGTATCTCAAGTGCCTTCACCTGCAGTAGATCCATATCATAACTATGATCTTTATGAAAAATTTTATGCTAGTCGACCACGTGATCCGGAATTTCCCGTTCAACGGTTAGTTTTTCAACATAGTTTGGAGAAAGAAAACATTTTATTTTTCTTCTTTTCTAGTGCCTATAATCTTTATTCTAATTATTGTAATGATCCATATACAACCGCTAGTAGTCATGGATCACTTCGACAGGATTTACCAGTCGGTTTACAACAACCACAAGGACTGTACCCACCATCTCATCGGCAACATCAATCATACACAAGTGCATCATATAATTCTGCTCAATATTATGGTTCACAACAACATTAATCTCTAATCATATAATTAAATTACTTTAATGTGTATATGTAAACTGATTACCATTGTTTTGTTTCTTATGTGTATTGAAAGAAGAAAAGACCTTTAGTTTGTACAAAGTGTTCTGTTTAACTGATATGTTTTCTCTCTTTCTCTATACATATATATATATATATATCTCCATGTTTATATTAGATGACAGATAATAAGCGATTTCAGAGTCGAATTCTATTGATTGATAAAAATGGTGATAGAATATATCCAGAATTTATTACAGTAAGTTTAAACAAGATTAAAAATAAATTTATTCGTTTTTCAATAGCCTTTAGTTCACCAATTGAAACCAACTAGTGAATATGCTAATGTGGATATTTGTTTTGAAAATAATCAATTAACTATCCAACGTAATGATCAATCAATAGTTTTATTTCGAGTATGTTTCTTTTTGAATTTTTTCAAAACAGGATCTCAGCAGATTTTTGTGGTATAAGTATAATAACTTGCACATTTCACAAATTTTGACATATATCACATAGGTTTATATCAACAATGTTCTATTGTAATATATGAAAGAATTTCTTATTGCATTTTCTGTATAAATATGTCTCATACCTTATATTTTAATTTCGTTGAAATTACGATAACTGTTTTTCTATATCATTTGAAATTGAACATATTTGTTTTCTTTTTATTGTTTAGCGTCCATCTTATTGCCCATTTACGAATCTTCATTTACAAAATAACTCGTCAAACATACCAAATAATCCATCGAATTCCATTGCAATCGGCGTAGTTGTATTATTTGAATCTCATGATCATCGTGTTTTGATAACAAGACGAGCAAGTCATATGCGGACATATCCGTCATGTTGGGTATGTCCTGGTGGTGGTATTGAACAGGACGAAACAGTAAATATATCTTATTATTTTTATATTGACGTTAAATAGATCAACGTAGATTGAACAAGCAGGTATTCGTGAATTATTTGAAGAAGTAGGCATCGAAGTAAATAAAAATGAACTGGAAACATCGAAAATTTTAGCTTTATGGGAGGTAAATATAAGAATTGATCTTTTTTTCTAACTATAAAATTGTTTTCTAGTCAGCATTTCCAGTTGATCTCAATCATGGCTTACCACGTCGTCATCATATTGTTATTTATTTACATGTAGAATCATCGAGAGCAAGTGATGAAATATCGGTTAAAACCGACCCTAGCGAAGTCGATGCTTATGCATGGCTTTCGTATGAACAAATAGAGAATATTTATAAAAGAACTGATTCATTAGAAAACTTATGTCTATTTAAAGCATATGTTCATCTAACAGGCATATGTGATTTACCATTCGATTTACTCACGACAGCTGATTATAATCAAAAGGAAAATTTAACTAACGGTACACGTTTTGCACTTGGACAATTGTATATTCAGAAGTCAGAAACAAACTTTGTTATTCGATGAAAATAAATATATTATTTCTATCATTAAGAAATATAGATGAGTTTATGAATGACATTATATAAGTGTTGATAACTAATGACTGAGAAGCGAACAGCATCTATCATTATTTATTTTTCTTTCCAGTTTAGTATGAAATACATTTTGACCTTCGTACTAGATGTATGTCGCTATAAAATATCTTTAAACAAGTATTTCAGAAGGCATGTTCCCTTCAGATTTCGGTGTGAATAGATGCATATTGTTATATTCTCGGTATTAAATATCTTTCAATTTCAAAAAAGTGTTTATTTTCATTGAAGATTAATATTTGATAAAACATTCCTTTTCTTTTGTTGTTATTAATTGATATTTCTTCAACGATGGTTACATATTCAGGCGAGTAAGGTCTAGTCTCACGTTTCTTTTCCCAATGGCAAGCTAACATTGATTTATTTCATTTTCAGTTTTTTTATGGATCAAGTTGTTTGGCTCAGTGAAAAAAATTTTGTTGCTGGTCTTGTGGCTGGATTTTTTGGAGGTAAAAATAAAAGTAGGATGTAAGATTGTGTAAATCTATGTGTTAATTCAAGGTTTGGCGCTTGGCTGGCTATTTAGCTCATCGTTGTTTGTTAGTAACAAAGTGAAAGCTGTTTCAAATGCATTTGATTCTACTAAAGATGATCGTGATGATGAAAGAAGTGTGAGTAAAATAAATATTTCAAAGCGAATTATTTCCTTTTTCGATATTTAGTTCGAACCAGGTTGTTCCGATACTGAAGGAGAATATAAAGTAAGAATAAATCCAGCTAATATTTTCATCATATAATTAATTGAAATTTAGATGGTACTCGTCGTAAGAAATGATCTTAAAATGGGAAAAGGTAAATTTATAACGATTTGAAAATTTTTCGTGTCTTGAAGTAGCGTTTATTGTTTTTCTAGGAAAAGTTGCAGCACAAGTAGGGAAAATAAATTTTTGTCACGTAAAAATAATACTCACCGTTCATACAGTGTTCTCATGCAACATTGGGTTGTTTTCAAAAAGCGTGCGAACAAAAACCTGATTCTGTGGATACATGGTTTACTTGTGGTCAAGCAAAAGTTGTCTGTAAATGCGAATCAGCTGATGATTTGTAAGAAGAAAAACAAACATTTTAACAAAGAAATAGGCTTTCATTCTTTTACGTTGTATTCTAGAGAACAATTACGACTTCAAGCTAAACGTAAAGGTCTAACAACTTGTCTGATACGAGATGCAGGTACAGAGACAAATTCTATTTAATTATTTAATTCATCTTAGTTTTACTTCAGGTCGAACGCAAATTGAACCCGGTAGTAAGACAGTACTTGGTATTGGTCCTGGTTAGTTGAATGAAATGCAATATTTATAAATTACTTGCCATTTGTTTGTCTATTTTTCAGCACCTTCAAGACTGATCAATGAAATCACTCGTCATTTAAAGTTATATTGATATTTTTCTTTAAAATGAATAAAGATCTAATGTTTTCTCCTATTTCTTTTTCTTTCACCATGAAATTAGTTTCGTTCACAATCAAACTGTTGTTTTTTTGATTTTCACTAAAAAAAAGTCAATGTTCTTAATAGAAACAAAATATCAATCTAAGAACATGCCTTTCTTCTTATTGTTCTTCGTTTGTTTTCATAGAATGAAAAATGCACTGTTTTCGCTGTTGATTTCTTTAATTAAAAGAGAAAAATAAAATATGAATCACATTTTTCAGATGAGTGATACAACGACACCCACTGTTCCATCAGTATCAGCATCGACTCGAAACATGGTGGCAGGCCCTAACAACCATTTTGGAAAATATGTCAAACTTAATGTGGGAAATCATCTTTTTCTAACAAGTTTTGATACTTTAACTAAGGAAGATACAATGTTTAAGGCAATGTTTAGTGGACGTATGGAAGTTGTACAGGATAGTGAAGGTATCTAGGAATGTTTTGATATCATAAAAAAATTAATGTCTTTGTTTTACTTTTAATAATTAGGTTGGGTATTAATCGATCGTGATGGTAAGCATTTCAACGTAATATTAAATTATTTACGTGATAGAACCATCAATTTACCTGAATGCACTCAAGCATTAAATGAACTGTTACTTGAGGCAAAATTTTATTGTATAGAATCCCTTATTGAACTTATTGAACAACAATTAAGAACACGTTCAAGAAAAAATGCCGGTGATACAGACTCTTGTTGTAAAGTTATTATGTTAACATCTGCAAAAGAATTACCAAATATTGTGGCTACAGTACGTAAACCAATTGTTAAATTAGCAATTAATCGACATAATAATAAATATTCTTATACTGCGTAAGTAAATATTCTTGAAATATATTTTCACAAAACTATTTATTTCTTAGATCATCAGATGAAATGTTAATGAAAAATATTGAATTGTTTGATAAATTAAGTATTCGTTTACACAATAGAATTTTATTCATAAAAGATGTTACTGGTAGTGAAGAAATATGTTGTTGGAGTTTTTATGGTAATGGACAAAAAATGGCTGAAGTGTGCTGTACATCTATTGTTTATGCAACTGAACGAAAACAAAATAAAGTTCGAAAGAAAAACCAAAAGCAATTTCAATGTAGTTTTTTTTAAATATTAGGTTGAATTTTTCGAAGCGAGAATTTATGAAGAAACATTAAATGTTCTATTATACGAGAATCGAAATGCACCTGTTGACGAAATCATTCGAGCAACTACACCTCGTTTTGCATCAGCTGCATTAACTGATGATGATGTTGATGAAGATCGAAGTACGAATACAAATTCAGCATCAGCAACAAATCGACCACCACGAAAGCGTTAAGAGATTAAATAGATAATGAATATATAAATCTCTATATTGCATGTGTGTGTGCATTTTTTTAATATAGAACCTATATTTCACGGTTGTATTTAGTCAGTTATTTTTCATTTATATGCTGTTAATCTTTCTTCTTTTTAATTTCTAATGTGTGAGTTTTCTTGCTTGTATTTATATTCGTTTCAGTGAGGAATTAAAAATAAATCATATTTTCAAAGCTTAACAAAAGTAAATGAAAGAGAACATCTTTTTCACTTGAACGGCTGATCGATGGTTTTATAGAAATAAATTTCCTAGTAAAAACGAGGAAAATTTAGAATCAACAGACACACATGATTTCAGTAGTTTATTTTAATGACCTATTGCATTGTATTTAGATGTAAGATAGTTCAAGTATCTAAGAACATTATCTCAATAGATCGAGTCATTAGAAGATATGCGATAAAAAAATTAGTTCAAGATGAATCATTTGATCAATTAATGTTCGTTGTAAAATTTCATTGTATAGGCTCGTTTTTATCAAATACTTTATCGTATTGTCTAAGATGAAACAACTTTGATATTTGAAATTACTGTCGCAAAAAAAGACGTTCTCACTGGAAAAATACTCTTCTAGAGGTAAAAAGTCGAAATTCAAGAACAACAATTGAAATAGAAAAACTCAAACAGATTTCTTATATGCTCTAAAAAGCAGTTCATTTTTCGTGAAGGTAATTAAAATAATCATCTGAATATGTTGACAAAAATTAATTCCCTGATAGAAAAAATGATGGCATTCATGAGAGAATACACCTCGCACACATTATTTTATTTAGTTATGTTTATCTTGACAGTTGTTTTGAAAATAGCTGTTTTTGTAGATGGAGAAACAGAAATAGTTTTAACTTCCGCACATAATATTAATTGCTATGCAACTGTTTGAAAGTTTCGCTCATTTCTACTGGCGAAAAAACGAAATTGCTATGCAGCGACTAGAGCTTTCAGTCATTTTCAGTAGTCGAATTATGTCAATACTTGTTCGTTTCATGTTTTGCATATTACGAATGATTCATATACCATGATGCTCTTAGCTATTCATAAAACAATGTTTTATTGCATGTATTTGATAATCATGACTTCTACGCATATCGTATTTTGCGATTAGAAACAAGTTTTTCAATTGAAGACATTGATAAAACTAAGTAGAAAACTATGAATGTAGCAAAACTTATATTCATCATTTTATGAATTGTGTGAATTATTTTAAGGCAAAAGGAAATCTGTGACTGATTTTTCTTTAGTATTCTAAGCAATGACTTGATAATAGAGCGAGTTAGACTTCTTTAAATGATATTTCTATGATCATTTCATACATGATGCACATTCTTTTCAATAAGACCCATTTTTATTTTTCACAATAGCAATAACGAAAAAATATTCAAAACTTTTCTTTTTCTATTCATCTTTTCTTCCTTTTGTTTTTCGAACATCTTTTTTCGGTGATTTTGCAGATGAACCATTTTTATTTGTAGCTGCTTCTTTATTTGAATCCAAAGGTTTTTGCCATTGAATTGGATTATTACGATAAACTGACCATGGTGGTAGTGTTAGCTATTATCGAAAAAAAATGGATGCACTTATTTAGAACTGTTTAATTACATCATTTAAAAAGAAACTTACTATTGCAGAAACCAGAACTCCGAAGAGAACACTATAGATAGTCATACTAAATTGTTGCATAATATAGCCAGCAAAAAAACCAATAATCTAAGAGAAAGAATTAGCGAAATAAAAATAAATTGAATTTAAACTTACTCCAAATAAAACTATGATAACTTGAAAGAGTCTTTCTGCCATTTTCTGACCACAAAAATCCTATTAATAGGGAAACTAGGACAATTAGAAAAACAACTAAGAATCTTCTTACCATATGTGTTTCGAATGGCCATTCTATGTCAAGCATTTTTGTAAGTACAAATGATCAAAAATCTTCAAATCGAAAAACTAAAAAAATGTTAATCTTCTTCGCCAGTGAAACTGTTTGATTGAATATGACACGCCATCGATTCCAAAGATTGGTCTATATGATAACAAAAATTGAGGTCGCCACTTTTTTATTTCACTTTCGTATGCACTAAAGGTTGTATCGATGGTAACGAGCATGGATATGGTTGAGAATTGAAATGATTCATGATCATGATCATTTTATATTAATGTCTATTATCTTTGAGTTTACTTCAGATTAATCAAATACTTGAATAGATGGAGAAATACGACAAAAAAAAATTAATCGGTTCTGGAGCTTTTGGTCAAGCGTGGCTTATTCAACTTAAAACGGATGATAAAAAATATGTCATGAAAGAAATCAAAATTGCTAAAGTAAAAGATTTTTTTAAAACTAATCTCTTACTTTTATTTTCTTTTTAAAAAGATGGGCAAAAAAGAACGTGATGATGCACGAAAAGAAGTATGTCATAAAATGATAATTATCTTTGTTCTTAGTTTCTCATATAAGTTTAGGTTAAAGTCCTTAGTGAAATGAAACATCCATATATCGTTTCATATGTTGAATCATTTGAAGGTAGCTAATAGTAATTATTTTCTCTGTTAAATACAAAAATATTTCAATTAAGATCCAACTAGTTTATTTATCGTAATGGACTATTGTGATGGAGGTGATTTGCATACACGTATACAAGCACAGCATGGAGCTTTATTTAATGAAGAGCTAATATTAGATTGGTTTGTACAAATAACTTTAGCACTTAAACATGTTCATGATAGAAAAGTACTTCATCGTGATATTAAATCACAAGTAAATAAATAGGAGAATTTCTCCAAGAAATCTTTTATCCTTTGTAAGTTTATCCTTTTTTTTAGAATGTCTTTCTAACACGTGAAGGTTGTGCAAAATTAGGTGATTTTGGAATTTCAAAAGTTTTAAATACGTAAGTTTCTTATTTCTTTTTGTTTTTGTTTTTTTGTTAAAGTCAAATTTATCTTTATAGTACCTGTGAATTAGCGCGTACACAAATAGGTACACCATATTATTTATCACCGGAAATTTGTCAACAGAAGCCATATAATAATAAATCAGATGTTTGGAGTCTTGGTTGTGTTCTATATGAATTAACTGCTCTCAAACATGCTGTAGGAAATTCTGGATGTATAATTTCATTGTATGATTTTTATTTTGTAGTTTGATGCTAATAATATGAATGGCCTTATTATGAGAATCGTTCGGTAATAGTTGAAACTTTTCCAAGCAGAAAAAAAACAATTTTAATTCTATATCTTTGACTTTTAGTGGTTCGTTTAACTCAATTCCTCCGAAATTTAGTGCCGATTTACGAAACTTAATAGCATCTATGCTTAAAAGAGAACCTCGGTAAAATCATAAATTATCATTTGATTAGAATATGATTTTTGTTTTAAATTTTGTAGCGAACGTCCATCTGTTAATACAATTTTACGAAAACCATTTATCTATCGGCGGATTCCAAAACATTTAGCAGAAGATGTATAACTTTCTTGTCATGAATTCTTGCTTTTACATTTTCTACATTATATAGGTACATCAAGCTGAATTCAATCATACTGTTTTACATGGACAACGATTATCTGTTGATCTTGCACATCCAAATCCACCGGCAATATCTCGTCCAGTCTCAGCTCCAAGAGCAAATCCTGTTCTTCTGCCACCACCAATTTCTTCTCGTCCAAATTCAGCAGCACCAAGAGTAATACCCTACGAACCGGTAAGGGTATATCCAGGACCATCACCAATAAAACGTCCAGTTTCTGCAACACCTTCTGCTGCCGTCAATCGGTTTGTTAGCGAACATAGCACTTCATTTCAAAAATTGAATTTTGTTTTTCAGAGTATCACAAGATAAAAAGCCAAATGATGTTATTCGAAAACCAGTTCTATCTGTTGACAAAGAAAATGAAATCGAAAAACGACGTAGAGAACTTGCCAAACAAAAAGAAGCACGAGAAAAACAAGCCAAAGAAGAAGTATGTTGGAAGAAAATCAAAATCTTATTGCAAAGTTGATGCATATAAAAATATTTCAGGTAGAGAATTTAGCGAAAAAGCAACAAGAATTAATTGAAAAAGATAAACACGTACTTATTAATCGAGATCGAGAAAGAAATCGTTTACTATTAAGTCATAGTAGTTCGGTAAGAATATTATGATTCGTATATTTGCATTGATGGTTGCTTTACAGGATCTACCAGTTAATAATAAACAACAAATTGCATCACCAGTAGTAGTAAAACCTAAAATAAACCCGGTGTCTACGCCTTCATCAGGAAGAGAATCGGTATGTTGATTTATTTCACTTATTATTTTCTATTATTTCTCCATAACCAAAAATGAAGGCCGCAGCATCACCTATGCCAAGCGCAGCAAAAGCAGTTAATTATGATCAATATCACGAATTATTAGATCAGCATAAACAGAAAATGACTGATGGAGAACGAAATATGGATCAATGGAATATCGGTAAATACATATTCAGAACATCTTGAAAGTCACGATCACATTTCAAATCCTTGAGAATATAATTGAAATTCAACAGTAACAAAAATGGAAATTGTCGAAAGCCTAATAAGATATATTTATGCATATGTGTATTTAGAAAAGACGGTCTTAAGTTATTTGAGAACATTATATCATTGCAATTGTGAATAAATCGAGGTGTTCTATTTAAATGTAACATGACACTCGCATCCTACGAACTTAAACTTTAAAAGCCAAAAGCTTACATTTTGTCTCTCTTAGACAATATTTTCTTATCTTTTTTTTATTCAATTTGATTCATACTGATGTTATACACGTTGGACGTATAAACATGACTTGACAAGAGACGTAGTAACTATTAGAAATGTATTTTAAGAATATTATATTTCAGTTAATCAATCTCAAAAACCTAATTCTCATGTTCAACTATATCAAAAACCAGTTATTGGCAATCCTAATTTACGTCGAACACCAGGGTACGTCGTTTTTTTTAAGCTTACAAAATTGTCTTCGAATATATTCTTCTTGTGTGTAAGGTTTTTCTCGCAGATTTCTGGTAATTTATGGAACGAAAAAGAGAATGATGTCAAAATTTCGAGAGAGAATGAATTCAATTTCTAAATATATAAATATTCATTATTAAATATTATGAATAGTTTTGTATTGTTTCTAAGACGATAAATAGCATAGTTATTATGCTTATCTCATTTTTCAATCTGATCAATTTTCCGTCGGAAAATAGCTACAGTATTTTTTTGAAATTCTACTATAGTGGCTTGTCCCACTTCGATGATTTACTATTCAATGTTACCTTCTTTTGATTCTTGTCTTAATTTCGAACAGAATAAAATAGGAAGAATACTATTGCATTGCATTCATTTTCTGACAAAAACTGTTAGTTAAATACTAAGTTTTTGACTTCTCGACGCATGTCGTTTTACTACAAGCACAGATTGTATGTTCTCATGTAGTAAAAGTGTGCTATTGCACTAGTGATAGCAAGATAAATAGCTGTCATTCAATGACTTGTTAAAAATGATGTCATTTTTGGGATAACTACGTTTTGCATATAGTACTGTGTTAATGCACATCAAATAATGCAGTCACTTCGACAATATCGCATCATGAAATGAGTAGACAATTTATATTTGATAGAATAATGTTCATCCATATGAACTGATCAATCTTAGACAAAGCAATAAATGAAAGAGAAAAATTATAATTATTTTAGTGCCAATGTTGGTCGGCCGGTTGCATTGAGAAATGAATATCTAGAGAATAGACGTCAGGCTCTGTTGAACAAGGCTCGTGGTCAAGGTTACGCTGGCGTAAGACATTCTTCGCTTTGTTTACTTGCGTAAAAATGAATTCATTTCAGGGAGCTCCTGCTGTGGCTAATCCAAATGTCGGCGTTGTTGGTCATATGGCTGCTGAAATGAATCGAAATCTTGAAGAAATCCGTCGAAAAAATCTTATAGGCAAACGAGAAATAAACGGTAAACCACCAACTGCATACAAAAAACCGTTGGCTATGAATAAAGTAACTAACTAATTTATTCTGTTTACTGTATATTTGGATTTCTGTTGTTTAATTAGCCAATCAATGCCAATCAAGTCGATGAAAGATATCGTTCAGGATACGATCAGCAGGTTGTTCTAACTCAAAAAGAAAAAGAAGTAAACTTAAATGCAACATTAGTAAAGAACAAGAAAACTTTTCATTCATTCTTTTTATTTTTCGTTCAGGAGAAGCAAACTCAAGAAGCTTTAAAAAGGATTGAACCGGTGAACAATAATTTGACTGAACTATTAAATGATATAGGTGGTCAATCATCTAGGTTAGTTTCGATAAATATTCTAAATGAATTCTTTAAAAAATCATGGCATTTATTTTAGTGCGAATCAAAATAAAAAGAAAGCTATTTTACAAAATGTAAATGAACGAAGTGTTCGAGAGGCTTGGCAAAGTCGTGGTGGTCCACCGAAATCTCGTTCACAATGGAATCAACAACCCGTTCTGGATTCAGCAGTTCTTAATCGTCAATCTATAATGAATGATTCAAGTCTAACTGATTTAAATATCCATGGGCAAGCAATGAACTTAGCTAGTGTAAACACACCTAGACGCCCACAATGGGGTGGTGGATCACCAGGTACAATTATTAATGTACTTGAACAAGCAAGTGTTTATGATCATACAATATTAGACGCACCGAAGAATGAAACATCGGATGTTAGTTTAATGGCATTGGCAAATCGAATGAATCTGGATCGAAAAAATGACACTTACGTTATAAGTAGTTCAAAGCCAGTCCCACCTTCTCATCCCGTGATTGGTACACTTGCAAAACCTAAAGAAAACGATTTAGTCGTGGAAGAATTGAATGAAACATTGAAATCCCAAGTGCAACCTAACACAGAAGCAAAGTAAAAGAAAAATTGATCTTTTGACTATTCTTCAATTTGTATTTATGTTTAAATAGATCTGCAATAATAGAAGATAAGGATGAACTCGTCGAATGTTTAACCACAGGACGTTTTGATGCTAAAAATAGACATGTAAGATATATTTATTTTGTTGTATCATAACTACTATACATGAAATAGTTCTTCATGTCTGTAATATCTAATTAGAAATGAGTATTGCCAGTCATTTGTTTTAGTTCAAGTTATAGTGGCAACAGAAACATCTTGCACATATTGTTGAATTCGATCAATAAGTTACAGTATTTGTTAATAAGTGTTACAAGAAAACAATGAGAACTTTGCAAATTTTTCTTCCAAACCATCATAAGCAATATCTCTTGAAACGTGAAAAGTGTCATAAAAATCGAAATTTTATTATAATGAATGTAGATAAGAAATCTATAAAATTTGTAAAGATCTACCACTGTTACCATACTTTACTGTAATTGGATGACCAGATTATGTGAAAAATGTATTGGTTAGTAGTAATCAAAACTGCTAGTTGAACCATTTCTATCGTAGTGATATTATTTTATTACTATAATGTGAAAATCAATTTCAATGATATGAATAAATTGTGTGGAATGGGTATTTTCTGCAAAAAATAGATTTATTCCATTTTTATTATCAGCGCCTGAGTATTTTAAATTGTTATTTTAGCTTCTTCGTACAGTTTCCAATCCTGAATTACATAAAATTGATGAAATACCTGAAGAAATAATGATGGAATCAACAAAATTGAATCGAAGTCTAACTGATATTAAACAGTCATGTAAAGAACCATCCTTTTTAAGTACGAAAAGAATAATCACCACTGCTGTTGCTGCGAAGAGCAATAGTGATTCAAATTCAAGTGATCAAACGTCAGAATCTGCAGATGAAGATGATATGCAAACATTATCATTAGCTTTACAAAGTTGTCTAATTGATGATGAAAATGAAGACGAAAATGAAAGAAAATATTCAGCCAGTGAACCTGTGATACAAACAGATAAATCAAAAGCATCAATAACACAATGCGACGATGATGATGATGATGATAACGATGACGATGATATTTGGTGCAATCAAGAAGATGAAGATAATCTTGAACATTGTGTTAAACTTGATCGTGAAAAAGAAGCACAGCTACGTGAAGTTCTCGGTGATGAAACAATTGAAATCGTACGCGAAGCACTCAAAGTATAAAATTTTTTAATCGTCTTACGTATATAAAAGTTTTGTTTTAGAACAATGATGGAGATCCACAAAATTTATCCAGTATTTTACCGGAAAACAAACGTTATCTTGTTGACACAGATGCTTTATTAACGTTGATAACAATGAATGCACGATTTATGACTAAATAAATATGTGTAATAACTGCAGTTTTTTGGCTATTGTATTAAATATGAAAATTTCCGTTTTGTTTTTGTATATTTCTATTTTGATGTTCGTAATTCGTTTATCGTTTCAGAATAAAACATATCTTTATCATGAGCAAATCAATGATATGATGATTTTATGTTTGTGATCGAGTGTTTACGTAAATATTTCATAGGTCAAAGCATATTTTGGCTCATTGATACGAAAAGATATGACTATAAATGAGTTTCATCGGAAAGTGTTAGATATTCACATCCTTCATGTTCGCCTAGAATATATCCAACAGTGACTGTTTCTATAGCATATGTTTTTTCTTTACGTTATCAACTGCTTCAAATCCTATGCTAACACCTGTTCGATTGCTGTTGTATCATTGCCCAAATACTTCTTTATGATTCTTTACTAAATCGTTCACAATATATTATGAATAATGATTCTCTTCTGTTCCATATTATTATTATTATTATTATTATTATTATACGTCGCAAACAATTATTCTACACTATTTGTATGAAACTAAAATGAAAATATTCTATTTGATATTTAAATTCATTTTCAGTTTTTGAAATAGATATGTAATTTATTTGTGTATCCATCGTTGATGCATAGATTATAGTTATTGTCAATGCTTTTACAACTTTAACAGGAGTTTAAACAGTTTTTGTTATAACTAGTTAGTAAAGGTCGAATGCCAATGATTCCACGTGTGTGTCACATATTATTCACTTTCGTGCAAATTTAGTTTTTAACTATTTTGCGTTTAGAATGCTTGCTGTTAATGAGTGTGACCAAGTGATTAAGTTTTGCTCGATATTCGAATCGAATTTTACTTGTATTATACGTATATGAATAATTCTAAACAACGTCGAACTATTTTTTGCAGTCAGCCTCTTTCATTATTTTTTAACTCTATGTCACAAAAAATGCCGTGCACTATAACAATTCGTTACTATCAATACCGATAGCAAATGATAGATTTTAGTAGCATTTGTTTTTAGATGTCGAAATTTATTTTGAAAATAAAATAGAAAATTTTTATTTTAATTGTTGAACATATAACATTCCAGGTAGACGAACATCGTCGTACATATCCGTGAACGGTGATGAAATAACAAGATAAGAAACAGACGTTGACGAAAGAACATTCATTCGAGAACCAAATCGATTAAGACGATTGTGTGCAACATATATAATCGAACTCATCGTACTAATATAGTGAATTTTTGGATCGGGTCGACTTGGAATTCGATTTGCAGGTACAATATAGACGTAACCTTCAGATTTTTCCAATTGTAATGGTAATAATTTTCCTTTCCCCAATGGAGCTGATATAACTAAATCACCTTGTGGTGTCCACTGAACACTATTACCAAGACGTTCAAATATTCGATCACCATGAATAGAAATAAGGATAGAACTATCACTACGATCAAGATGAAGTTTATTTTTATTGAACAGATTGCTTAATGGAATAATATCTACAGCACCATACCAATCTATCGATTGCGTTGGTGAACCAACTGCTAACCAACATTTATCTGGTTGAATAGAAAAACTTTGTCCAAAATGGTCATTATTTTGTACACCTTGTAATGTCATTATAAGACGAGGTTGAGACTCAACCGCATAGAGATACAGTTTTCCTTGATTTGCCGGTGCACCAATTAAAAGAACCGGGGATGAAGTTATATGACTAATGCATGATGGAGGAATTATTTGAAGCGAATAACCGAATTTTGATTTAGCACTTTCACCAAATAATGTGAACGATGCATTGTTGATGGTTATTTGACGATCAGATATTTGCTGTTTATTCATGAAATCTGAACTAAGAAAAACCCAAACAGCTCCTTGTTGTGGTTGATCATAACCATGTGGTTGTGCATAAGGGCTTGTAATAATTAAATCTAATAACGTATCATTATCAAGATGTGCTGTATGTAATTCAAATCCAATAGCATCATGTTCATCAACACCATCGATATAGATAAATGGCTTCGTTTGAAGGCCATCTTTACTACCAGCATAAACAAATACAGCACCACGAAAACCATAACCATGTGATGGACTACTAACAACAAGATCATTAAAAGTATCATT
The DNA here is from genome assembly GCA_905331475.1 of Rotaria socialis. Lineage (NCBI taxonomy): Eukaryota > Metazoa > Rotifera > Eurotatoria > Philodinida > Philodinidae > Rotaria > Rotaria socialis. The sequence continues at coordinate 351,777 of CAJNYU010002706.1, forward strand.
ATTCCAGTCAAGAAAAGCTAATCCTGTACCAAATCGATCACCATCACAAATGGGGGATATTAATGTTTGATCAGCTATTTGTTCAATAATACTAATATCACGTTCTGGAACAGGTGGCTGATCTTTTTTTCCATAAATAATAAAAACACGGCCACCTTGAGAACAACCAAAATTATAATAATCAGGTGCCGATACAGCAAAATCAATGAATCCATCATTATTAAAATCAGCAAAGAGTGTTGTACGACCGAATGATGCATAACTTTGATTTGATATAAGACCCATAGGTATTTCATTATATTGTAATGTTGATAATGATAGAGAAGATTGACTGGAAAATGGAAGATAATTCGATGATTTCGAACGAATATATGTTGTTGACTGTTGTTTTTCTTCTAGATTTTGTAAAGGAGGAATTGAACAATTTAAATAATATGGATTATTAGATGGCATTTGACATATATCAGTGCCGCTTTCATACATAGCTATAATTTGATCCCAATATCGGACCGTTTTATGAGCCATATTCAGTAAACCTCCATGGTAATATTCATAAAGATTATCAAGTAAAAATGTATTATTATGAGAATATTTTGGATATTCGACGCCAAGAAATAAAGCATCACCAAAGCGTCCTATAAACATTAAATCAGAACATACTTGAACGCGTTCAGCTGTTGCATTGACTTCTAATGGCGAATCATATTCCACGGCGTATCTTTTGTAAATTTCTTGCAATTCAAGTGCAGGCACATACCATTTGTTAGTTAAACCTATAGAATAAATACATATAACGAAAAATAAAACAAAATTTTACCGATATAAGCAATAGGTAATTCATAATCAATAACACTATCACCACCAGGATCAACACTTGAATGTGCTTTTTCTTCGTCACTATCAAAACTTTCCCAAGCAGTTGCATCTATAAAACCATTGGGACAACCTGTTAAACTGCCATGCCATACGGCATCCGCAATTTGATGAGATGCTACACCAAGTAGAAATGCAAGAAATTTTTGTCCTTGAATATTATCTGCCTGTAATGGTGGTGGATATCGATCACGCATATATTCAATAGCAATCTTCATAAATGGATACCTAGAAAATTATTTTTCAACAAAAACAAGATAATCTCTATCTTATGATTCTTATTACCAGTGAGTATCTTCAGCAACTTGATGTAAACTACCACGATAACATACACCGTCATACATTACATCAGGATATGGAGATCCACCTTGTAATGCATCTTGATGTTGAAGAACATAATTTCTATAGATAGGTTGATGTAACCAAAGATCTTGTGCACGATGTGATACTTCGATATGTGTTGTAATGCCACATCCCAAGACGAAAAATGGTAATGAAAAAACGACGAAAACGACACTTGCTAACATGAAAGTATCTAGCAATTAAATGTCGTCTGTTGTATTTCTCAAATACTGATTTAACTTTGATAACGTTTTTTTAGAATATCAACAGATGACAAAGATTCCCACCAGTAACCAATTGTATTTGGTTATACTTGTTCTATTGAAGTCCTAATAAATAGTATAGAATAATGCATTTCAGGAATAATTGTTTGACATACATACATTCGAATTGAATCGATCGATGCATGTATTGATTATTTGTTCTGTTCCTTTTCTCTTAAATAAAACATTTGTCAAATTACTTAACCAGTTAGAAAATAGAAACTATTGATGTCAGGCATTGACATTTTTTTTTTCATCAGAAATCATCGCACTTATAAAGTATCATGTCGAGAAAATGTTGAACTAATTAAATAGAAATATTCATTGATATTACATATATAATATATAATATAGACTTTTTCCTGTCAATTTTTTTGTCAAATTTGGATAATGGAGAAAATCAATGGTCTCTAATGATAGTTTGACTATATAGTTGAAGAAGAATGACAAATGTGATAGAAATACCATTTCAACATTCAATACAAACACATGTACATCTTAGTTGTTGTCATTATAAACGCTTTTTGAATCAAGTAATACGATACAAAATATGTTACTTTCGTTTTTTAAAGTGATAGACACATTCATGTAGCTCAGTTGACGACAACAACTAATTCGACTAACGCCATATTACGAGATCTGCTAAAGTAATTATTGCATTGAATCTACCGATTGGTATATGAAAACGGATATTCTGGAAAGAAAACTATCGAGACTTCTTTCGTATGTATACGTGGAATGACAGTATCGATCTTACCCAAACATTTCATCGATTTACTAAGATTTGAATATTCAACCACAGATATTGCTTCACTCAAAGATTGCATTTTTATTCCATCCAGTAAATCAAATTGCTTAGTGTGAATTTTGTCTAACAGGCCGATTAGAGAATCTATAAAATTGTCTACCGTTAGCCTACATCTACTATTTTTGTCTTATCTATTAAAGGAAATGTAAAATAACGACAGCGTCATCGTTGTCAAAAATAAAGCTAAAGATTACAAAAAATAAAGAAAAATCAAACAGTCGTATTTATTTCAATCATTTATATCGTCGGTCGTATTGAACATGAAAATTTCACAAAAAAAATATACAGAAAGCAAACAAAAACCGACGGTACTCGCCATTGTTACAATACGAGGAGTTCAAACAATCAGAACTAAGGGGGTAAGTGCTGGCACCTGGCACCCTGGCACTTAAGCACTTGCGGAGTACCTAAGCACCTGCCCAGCACTGTTTGGTGCTAGGTGCCACCACTTATCCCCTTGAAAGTGATGGGCAAGTACTGAGATACTGAGTAGGTGCCGAGGTGTCAGCATTTACCCCCTTTGATCAGAACACAACTCTTCGTTTTCTTTCAAATAGTCTCAATTAATAATATAAATATTCGGGAGCTATGGTTTGTCTGCACGCAGAGCAAGAGTAGTTTGAACTGTTTGATGCATAATTCATATTCGTACTTTTACAATTTGGGCAAACAATCATGCGACGAGTTTTGATTTTCGGTATTGATGATAAAGTAGACGGGGAACGAAAATTATCTCCTGTTAGATACAGATTTGTTCGCCCTAATTGACTAAATGGCCGATTTGAAGCTTCATACTGCGAAGTATGAAGATGCTGCTCATGCTCACATTTAGAACATATATAGTTAGATTTGACGTCATTGCAACTACGATTACAAATAATACATTTGTCAGTTGTAAGTTGTCTGTCTGCAGAAATGGCAGGTGTGTGATTCATTGATACTATACGAGGCGCTATATATCGAACAGGACTATTGATGACGTTCTGTTGTTGCTGTCGTTCTAAATTGATAATTCAATGGAATTATAAAATAATTTTACGTTTCTAAATACTAAAATAAGCAAACTTTAATGACTCTCTTTTATATAGGTTGATGAATTAAGCTGTCAACTAGCACTACAACATTGATGAAATGCTTAGGTTAATGATTGCTATGTATAAAAAAATGTCTATTCACCATCGAGCAAGATAGTATGTGTAAATGCGTGTAAGAAAAATGTTAGTGTAAAGAAAGAAACAGCACTTGGATGAAATTGAAAGAACATGAATAAATGAAACACATAGACAACGAAAGAAAACAATTAATAGCTGTTCGATCCATTTAATAATCATCAACACTTTTTGTTACAATTTATGTTAAAATAGCTCAAAGATCCAGTACTGCAAAAAAAATCATCAACAAACTTTCTTGACTAGATATTACCTCGTCTATGTTTTGATTCATCTTCTCGTAACGGTAAATTACCGGTATTGAAATATTTATCATAACTGTTCAAATTGCTAATATTACTTGTGTTATTATTAAAATATGATTGCTTCGACGGCTCAATATCAGTGGTATAAAGACCCGTATCTTTTCGTAGTACTTCTACATACTCCGAAGGTCTTGGTGATTGCTGAGATTTATACGCTGGATTTTCTATATAGAAAGTACTAGTATGTGGTACATTTGATTGATCAGCGTAAGTGCCATCATATGCATATCGTTGTTCATAAGAACCATTATCTTGATTGTGCGATAGAATATCATAAGAGGTAGCATTCGAACGTGCCAATCTCGGTGATAATGATGAGGACAAAGATGGAAGTTGTTTGATTGTCGATAGACTTTTGTCATCATTATAGAGATCACGAGCAACATGTTTATTTAGTTCACGTTGTTTCTCACGTTTTTGTTGATCTGCTATTGACTTAGGTTTTTGTACTTCAAAGAAATCATTCAAATATTTTTGAAATAGAGTAAAAAAACTATCGTTCGGTAACAAATGTTTACTACCTAATTCTGTACATAGAATAGATAATGATGAAGAGTTTGAATCAAAACTATAATCTATTTTTTTGACTCGTAAATATTCATCAAGTAAATTATTCGAATATTCAATGCTTCCATCTTCACCTAAAAATCGAATCGGTAACGGCATTCCATCATACGCATGGTTAACTGATAGATAGAGTGGAAGAAAATTCTTCGATGATTTACTATGACCAATATCACTGGTTATTAATGCACAAAAATGAGATCGATCGTACGCTAATACAATTGGCTCAGTATTACATTCAAGTGGTGGTGAAAGAGTAGGTAAATAAATTCCGTAAAGATCATTTACTGAAATAGCTTCGCCAATTTTATTTCGAATCCAATCTTCAGATAGAACAATAATTGGTCGACAAAGCATATTGGAAATAGAAAATATATGTACGGCTTCAAGATATTGTAACTGAGTTGCTGTTTGTCCATCTTCAGTATTTTCATAACGAACAAGATTACATAATTCATTCCATTCCTAAAGAAGCAAGTTTAATGTGAATTTATAGTTTCAATCGTACCTCGTCAAGTTTCGAATCTTCGGAATTTATACCATATTTTTTATCCGATTTCAGTCGTTCTATTCTCCAATGATTTTTCAATATTTCTTTATTTTCATCCATGAATTGTACCAGTCGATCACGTAAGTAAAGATTCAAATCATGTATACCAAGCATTGCAATAAGCACAGCATGTAGAAGACAATTGCCATTACCTATGACAAGCATATACACACGTATATAGTTCCACTGAAATAACTTTTAAAACTTTCTTCTACCTGACGTTCGAATAGGATAGAGCATTGGCAATGATGAGCTCCAGTTGATTATTTGAGCACCATTCATCATTCTGAACATTGCTCGATCGATTAAATAACGTTGATTATCGACATGATCTGTTTTTTCAACGAAAGTATTTGGTAAAACACTTGTATATTTTGTAACTTCATGAAGATTTTCAATAAGAAAACAGTTGATACTAGTCAATAGATCTTTAGCTTCGATTTTGAATTTTTCTGGAATAGGTAAAACATCTTTAATTTGTGATGATGTCGACGGATTCGATTTTGGACTACAACAATAATTTTGAAATGATGTATAATAGTGAGGACGGAGTGTATCGTATGTTTTGGTGGAACGAGGACTACTATCATCGGTAGTATTCACGATGCTTGAAAAAACAGTTCGTTGTGCCATCGTGACATACGTCTAAGAAATAGTAGACTAGACTATTAAATTATGGCATAAAACAAAATCTAAAATATAACGGATGATTCATCACTAAGGTATGTCGAAGAAAAATGTGGTAGACGCAAATAAAGGAAAAAATAAAAAACCTACTACCTAGAAATCAAAACAAGAGACAGATGGGATAAATGCCAGATATTTAAATTAGAAGCAGTCCGCATCGTCTTCAAATCTTTTCAATATGGAATTGATTAATTCACTGACATACCAATAAAGGTTAAATCTGTCGGATCAATCTTTCAAGTCGATGAAGTCTTTTTCTTCCTAATAACAATCTACATGTCTATGTCATGGAAGTAAATAGAAATAGTGAGTGTATGCAATTACAAGAGGTAAGTAGAAAGATATTTTTCATTAAATCGTATGATCGATCATCAATCTAATAAACTAATAGGTGTAATTCGATAACCATGTATTCAAAAAGAATGCTTAGACTTTTTCAAGATGCAGAATGAAAAAATACGAGTTGATAATCTTTTCGTTCTTTTTCTTTATTTTTCTTTTGCAATAACGAAAAAAATAAGAAAAACAACAGTACTGTCTTTTTTTTCTTTCCTTCTCGACGACATCAATAAAGACCCGTGCATATTGAAAAAGAATCATATTCTATTTTTAAAACAATTTTTCTGTTATTCATAAGTTATTTTCAATCTTAATTGTCCTCACCCTTCGATTCTCACCGCATGTTTCATAGATATGTTCATGTATATTACTATTGTTGAATATAAGATTTCGATTGATATCTCAATAAAATTTCATCCCGTAAAGAGAAAATGTACAACCCTATCTAGCTCATGAAATAGTCCAACTCCTAAACAATGATGATTCACAATATCCAATGACTGTACTAATTAATTAGCTTCTTTTGTGCCGTATAATTTTGTAACAGATCATCAAGTATATTTTGATTAGAACGAGAATAGAACTATAATATATCATGTAACAAAGTTAGGTATTGACTATATTTATACATCAATATAAATCAGTATATAATCTTGTCACATTGTTAACTCAATCTAAATACATATTAAAGTTTCTCTCTTCGTTACATAAAATATTTAGTTGAACAATAGTTTATTTAAAACAAATGAAAAAGTATTTGATTGAATTGTGTTCAGTAACGTTTTGAAGGCTACGTGATATTTACACATTTAGTTCGACATGAAGAACTTACTTGTGGATATTTCTTATTCATACTTTATTTTAAACACTTTCTTTATCTCTCTTTCTCTCTCTCTCTCTCTCTCTCTCTCTCTCTCTCTCTACCTATCTATCTACCTACATGGCGATATCATCGTGAAATAAAAAAAGCCACCCAAGCGAAACGAGCCAAAAAAAGAAGTAAAAAAACATAAACGCATATAAACTCGGTGAATTACTGGTTGCTATATCATGTTTTCACAATCAATGGCGAGTAAACAGAAACTATCATCACTAAAAATAACTCCAAATTTATGTGAAATATCAACCGAATATCCTACATTGAAAGAATATTTTACTCCTCGTCATCTATGTACAAGTACAAAACCAGAAATTTCTCAAACGATTCAGATTGATAAATTCTCAAATAGAACAATAAATCAAGATCAAGATCGACACGTTAAAGAACCGAAGACACATTCAAAAAATGCCACAGAACATACAGAAGTAATCAAATTATTTCAATATTAACAACACGAAGAAATAAATGATAAATTTTACAAAAAATGTCGAAATTATTTAATCAAAACAATTAGTACGACAGAGGACGAAAAAGACGACAATGCATATTAATATTTTCTTTATTGTATTTTTTTATGAATAAAAACTCTATTTTTTCACAGTATTATGTTTTATTTCTCGAATACCTAGAGTTGCGTTCGGTACTAATCCACATTGTTCAAGCGTTTGACTTTCATCTGTAAAGAATAATTTTGTACCCATTGCAAACAAATCAAAATCAAATAATAGTTTTCTAAAAGAATGAAAATATGATTTTTATTATTGGTTTGTTTTTTAGAAGAAAACAATATAAACGACTACTTTTTCTTGGCAATGGTTTGTTTGACATTTTTTATAGTACATGTTATTTTCATTTTTATGACATAAGTTTGTTGACCATCATGCGAACGAATACGGAGTGTACTGAACGGAACATTATTATCAACGTCAGTTTTATATTCACTTGTTGCACTTGAATAAACAATAGGTTTAATTTCAAAATAGTATAAGTAAAATTACAATACCTTTCACATCGAGATGTTGATTCTTGTTTACCCTTTAAAAGTTAACATGCAATTATTGTAAATTAGATTTAAAATCTAGTCATTAGTTAACTGTTTTGATCAAGAAAATATATATTTAATTTATGTGCATAAACAAATCTTTTTTGTATTCAGATTTTTTTAAAAGATTATACACAAAAAGGCACTCGATTAAAGTTTGTTTTTATGGACGTAGATCTTCGCACTTTCCTCTATTAAATTCAAAAAGTACTTTTTCTGTTTGTTGCACGTATTTCTGTCAAGTATAAATGTAAGAAAATGTGGACTTTTTACATCAACAGATTTAGATCGACTCATGTTCCTACAGAATTGGATGTGAGTAGAAGCTCAAGAACAAGGTAAACATAACACTTGTCTGCTACTTGTTAACCCGTCAAACAAAGCGATAGAAATCTGATACTATGAAATGCCTATCGAATATCTAAATCATGGTTAACATCGCTTTCTGATATGAATAGAATAAATTGAAGAGAACCAATATGGTACATATTTCAATACAAAAGTAAAAATGAAATTCAAGATCTTCATATAAGGACATGAGAATATTATACTCTGATTTCTACTTACAACGAAGTGTTGTTCAATATTTTGACGAATATCAATTACTTGACCATTCTTGATAACGCTTCTCGGAAGACGATTGAGCAATTGATTCAAAGGTATTTTTGGTCCTAAATAATACTTATATATTTTCTTATGTTTCTTTTCTTAGTTATTTATTTACTCTGATCATTAGATTCAATTCTTGCACCTTGAGGTATTGGCGGTTGATGATCGTCATTTTGATTATTAAAAACTACACGGCTATCATGCAGAACATAACCTTCACCCTGAAATACTTTTTGTTTACGTTCATCAGTAAAATATATATCACGTTTATCAGACACCTAAAAAACAAATATTTAAAATATCCATCATTTTTATTAGCAAGAGAAATGGAGATTTTCTTTTCATACATTAAAAGGTATTCCATCAGGAAAACGTTCTTGTAATTCTGATGGGAAATATCCATCTTGTACATCGCGAATAAATTGTTGAGTAGAAGGTTCTATCAATAAAGAAAAAATTTTAAAATATTTCTCGAATAATAAAAATTCTACCAGTGTATGATCGAAAAGGACCATTAAATAAGAAAATTCCATTTGCATAGAGTATTAGACTGATTGGTTCAATACGTTTTAATGTTGAAATATGTCGTTGACTATCAGTATTCTGTAGTTCAAAATGTACTTCACTTTCACCTGCTAATACGTTAAGTTCACGAATATTTTCAATAATACTGTTGAAATCAATGAGTAATATTTTTGGAATGGATTCTTCTACAAGAAATACAGATTATGATACTTAAATTTTGAGAACGAAACTGACCAGGTCGCCAAGTCAACGGTGTAGATATGAGTGTTGAGCGTTCTTGGTGTTGTTCGTGCTCAGCACGATCAGCTTCATCAAAAGTTAAAATATTTACATTATCTGGCTCATTGAGTTCACCGATAACTTCAAGACCACGTTCAATTAGAAGATCCTACTGAAATTAAGCAAATTAAAATCAATGAAATCTTATATCTATGTTTATTGACCTCCATACGATCAATAATTGATTGCAAACGAATACATTTCTTTTCGAGAGTTTGTATTTTGTACGACTCATCATGCTGATGATCTATAGAAAAAAAAACGAATGTCTGTCACGTATAATTATACTAGTTTGGTCTTTCTTATTCTAATAGTCATATATATATATATATCTAATAGAAGATCATTTACTAAATTAAAAACTATTATGATTATGACTTTTTTTTGCTTATTAACCGTATCCTCTGTTTGAACTAATTTTCTAATCAATAATAGCTATACTGCTGTCTAATTAATTCGATTTAGTTTGCGAAATTTTTAAGATAATTTTTTCTATCAATTTCAGTATTCATTTGATTAGTGAATGAAACTAGTTCGATCGTTCGAGTAAAAATGAGAATTAATCAGTTCGCGATACCAAATACTCACATCGCAATCAGGCTATGTACTTTCAATCGATAGACGAAATAATGTCTAAGTTAGATAGTACTATTCCGAAGTTATAGAATTTTTCAATCACTACATACGTAATGCTTTTTCGTACAGATGAACTTTTTCTTCGAGGACAGCAACACGTTGTGTCTAACAGGAAGACAAAGGTTCTATAACAGTGTATTGAAATTGATTGTGATTACCTTGTCTTTTACTTCACTGGTCAAATAGCGAACATCTGATTCAGCTTTTTGCATACGATTCATAGTCAGTTGAAGAAGATCTAAATCGGTCGGAGCTGTAAGAAAAAAAACAGATGAATGGATTTTGAAAATTTCTTAATAATCTGATTCAACCTCGAATTCGAGAATCATTCATGGTTCTACTTGTTTTAATGTTATCCATAGCCATACGTGTGGTAACTTCATTTAATAATTGAGTATCTTCGTCTGTAAAGAAATCTATATATTGATTCACTTTAGATTTAGATATATCATCTCACGTGAATATCGATAAACATTGGATCTTCCTGCTTGTGGTATTGATGGAGCACTAAACATAGTCTGTAGAAAAGAATCAATACAAGCAAGAACCCATACTTTTCATCATACAAAGTGTCATTAGCTGGCATGATGGGATTTTTTGAAACAGGTAATTTACGATATTTATTCAAAGACGTAAATGGTGATGACATGACTTTCTTTCTCTTATAATAACTGCCCAATCATGTAGAACTTTCATGAGAATATGTTAAAAAGCTCTATCTCCAAGTGAAAGTCTTTACGAGAAAAATAAAACAAAAATTGATATAAAATAATCACGACAGATGTCGGATATAGTCAATAATAAAATGAATTATAAATATTTATACAGTACTCTCTAAATTGAGTGTTAAAGAGGTAAAGAATTAGATATTCGAACTGAATTTCCTCGCGTTTCTCTCAATCTTGAGGCTCATATAATCAATCAGTTATTATAGATTACACGCAATTAACGTTTTATAATAATATATTAATAGTTATCGTGTTGCATTTTCGAAATTTTAAATAAAACAGATGATAAAACGATTTACCCCAAAATAGTTTAAAAAACGATCTATTTTCAATTGATAACTGTAGCTGCATAATATTCTCTACTTACTTTTCACAAACGTCGTCATTATTTGCATGATACAAAGACTTGGAAGACAGCTTGATTATGATCAGAATTTTATGTCTATGTTTTATATTTGAATTAATAATTGTAGAAAAATCATATTCATTATTTATGATAGACTAATTTGTTAGATGAACTTAATACTATTAAGCAATCGTTTCGTTACGAGTAAATCGTTGTTGATATTATTATTGAATTTTTCATGCCAACCGATATTGATTCATTATGATAGTCTAGTCATTTTTATCAATGAACGTATAAAGTGTCTCTGTTTTTATTCATTCATTTAGTAAAATGCATAAGCAAAATATTGACTACGCAAATTTTGTTTTGATAATGGAGTCAACAACACAATATTTACTTCAGATTCCAATAATCCTATCATGTTAGAAAACAATCTATCAAACTTTTCTTGTTCTATTATGCATTTCTTCGTTATCATACTCGAATATAAACAAACGAGATCAGATCATACACACAACATATTCTAACTTCAATGAAAGTAAAACAAATCGAGGAACAAATATATTTAGTGATGTTGTTGTTTTTGAGTATTCTATTCTAGATCTGGTTCAGAGATGGTTGCACCTCCAAAAGGTGATGAAGATGTACCAAGCAGAGACTAAGAAAGAAGAATAACATGAGTGAACCTATTGATTATATAACGGATTTATCTACTGGAGCAACTCGTGGTAAACGCATGATAATTTCTTGGAACAATTCAGGTGGTAATGTTTGTTGAAATAATGACATCAGACTTTGAGGTTGACTACAAACGGCAATAGCTTTTGCTAGATGATCGACTCCATTGTCAAGATCACCTATGCGAATAGACTTTCCATTAAATAAATTAATTTGCAAAAATTATAATACAAACCGCGAGATAAACAATCTTCTCCTCGTTGAATTTGTTCAAGAAAATAACGACGCATTTCGTCAGGATCATTTGAATTAATCTATTACAAATTATTCTATCAACTATTTGTTAGATAGAAATAAAAAATATTTACAGTAAAATTTTCGTTTGAGCTACCAGGTTGTTGTTTTTGTTTCTTGCGTTCTAAATAAGAATTGATCATTGAAAAAGACGCAGCACTTTATTCTTTCTTTTCTGAACGTCTGAATCAACCAGAAAAAAAAACAATTCATAAGTCTTACTAGCTTTTAATTTTTCACGAAATTCAGGTGCACTTCGTCGTTTTCGATCGAAATAAACACAGTAGCCAAGAAAACCAACACCAAAACCAACTGCTGCTACTACAGGCCAAAATGTTTTACTAGCAGGATTCATCTGTAATGAAGAAGAAAAAATAATTTATGATTGCATCACAATTCCTATGAATATGACAGTGAAACGAAAAAGATATGGATGACAAAATAACTTATTAAAATTTACTTTTTCGTTCTTTATTTCGATATCAATTTCATAATTTTCATATTTATTCTCCAATCTTATTCACATTATCGAAAGATATAATGGACATAGAGAATGAACATATTATTCGTGTTATATAGGTTAAAACACAAAAATATGTTACGTACTTTAACTTAACGAAAACATTACGACAATTAAAAAATCTCTTACTATCAATATAGTGTGTATTTTCGACTCGAATCTAATGTTAAAAGACCAATTAATATTTATGGCATCTGCTTTACAGAACAAGATATCGATAGACGAAATAAAATTCGTCTTTAATATGAGTTTCAGTCTCAAAATGCTACTTTTTTTCCTTCTAATCAACATCTTTGCACGAGAGCGATTCAGTGTAGTTTTTGATAATCTACTTAGTATTATTATATCAAAGATAATTGAACGAATAATAGCATCTTAACTTTTTCTAAAACGAAGAGAAATTCAAATAAAAATGAATGACTATCACTAGATATGATATTTCATATGCTATATAACATATAATCTGTTATTTTTTGCTTCATTTCATCTGAAATTTCAAACAATAAGAATCCTTCGTAGAATAACAACACTGAACTACTATTTGCGAATGATATCATAGATAATATTGACTGATGAACATATAGGTAAAACATACCACGATGGGAACATATTTTAATTCATATTGATGATAGAATCCGTATTTAACAGAGTGGTAAAAATAACTGATTTACTTCTTTGAAAAAAGAACAATAATTCTAGTTATTCGATACTTAGTAAAAGAATACGAAGTACTAGATAGAATCTAATTAATACTTCGTCATGTATTTCATCGTAATTCGAATGAATCATACTTGCACGATATATCTGTCCAGGTAAGGAAATTGTACTATGTAAATATGACTCAACCGTTGGCATGTCTGTTACTTTTATTAACTGCGCAGACGTGTCACTTCATCAAATATTTTTAAATACTAGTAGTTCATGAGATACTTTTTGTATGATCAGTTTTTCTCAATTTCAACTATCGAATAACAGGCACAAATGGGTTCTTTTTTCAGTCGACTATATGATGTTTTTGTTCTATTTGGAGAAGAAAAATCTGCTCGCATCCTAATGCTTGGTCTTGATACAGCTAGTAAAGCAACAATTCTCTATAAAATAAAACTCGATCAAAATATTCAAACAATTCCTACAGTCGGTATACATCAATAAACATGTTTTTATTATTTTATATCTGTTTTTCTAGGTTTTAACGTCGAACAAGTTAATCCATGCCGTGGTGTGTCATTTACTGTATGGGATGTATGTATTTCTTTTTTTTTTGTTTGTCTAACTTATACATTCAATTTAACTAACATGTCTTTTCTCTAAGGTGGGTGGCCAAGCAAAAATGCGAAGTGTTTGGAGGTCTTACTATCGAGGAACAGAAGGTCTCATATTCGTCGTTGATAGCAATGATCTTGAAAGAATAGAAAAAGCACGAGAAGAATTTGAAGATATTCTTAAATTTCCTGACATATCCAATGTACCTATTGCTGCCATTGCTAATAAATAAGATCTACCTATTAAGTTCTACTATCTATTGTTCGAAGGCAACATCTAGACAGTTTGTCTCTCAAATAGATGCAATGAAACCGTCTGAAATCATCCATAAATTAGGTATGAATAAACTTCATGATAAACATAAGTGGCATGTTCAATCTACTTGTGCTATAACAGGCGATGGTCTCACCGATGCTTTGCTCAAAATGACAAATTTTGTCAAACAGTATCATAAAGAAAACAAGTAAAATATTTATTTGTATTTGCTTTTCTTTTGTTAATGATAATATAAATATTGTACATAAAATGTGTCTATATATCACAATAATATGAGTTTGATTTATTTGCATGTAATAAAAGAAAGTAGAGTTCATATTTGACAATATCACTGAATAATAATAATAATAATAAAATAATGAGATCAAACTCAAGCCATTGATTTATAATTAATTTTTTGTTCGCAACATTAATGCTTTTGGATTCATAAAACTAAAATTCGGTAATGGGTCACCAACGGGTTTCGTATCCTCGTTTGATAATCTGGATGAACCTGGAAATAGATCGATTGTTTTTATTGGCGTTGAATTTTGTTGATCGATTGTGCTAGTATTTCGATGTACTATTGCTGGAGAATGAGTTTGTTCTTCTTGATTCAATGTAGAAGTTTGCATTGGCCCAATAGTATAATCAAGATCGAGAGATTTGTTTACATCAATAACTGAAAAAAAGAAATATTTTTGCTAAATAGAATGGTTTACATACATGTATCTTTATCGAAAACAAAACGGCAGATATGTAGACAGATTTATTACACTAGCTTACCTTTATCTTCACTATGAATTGATTTGATTGAAAGAGATGAGCTATCATTATCTACATATGCATAAAGAATGGATTAGTTGACATCTTCTATCTAAATTTTATGGTAAAATTGAATATTAGATTCTTACCAGTGAGTAGATTTTCTGGACTTCTCTGTTGCCAGTGACCAGCCAGACTCATAGCAGCTTCTTGTGATAACTATTGAAAAAAATGAAGATGCATTTTTGATTATATGAGTCAAAGGTAACATTACTTTCTTTTCGCTATTATTATTTAAGGTTGTTCTTGGAACCACTAATGTTGAAAGACTCGAAGTTAGAGGAACAGCTTTAGTCTAGAATTGAGTTTTGTTATCTGAATCAATAAGAACTTGTTTGTTCAAGTCATACATGAAAACGTTTATGAACACCTAGTGCTCGATGAAATAAACGTTCAATATTTGATTTATGCCATTGATATTGAATTCCTAATGGATCATTTGCTATATTTGATAACATAGTCCATAATCTAAATATATACATAGATTAAGACATAATTTAAGAGATGAACAACTGACGATAGACTATGTTTAAAACATGCTAATGATTGTTTTTCATTTTTCCATGCAATAAAAGATGGTAATTCCAACGGAATACAATTATCAACAACTTCAGACAATTTCATAGATTCTAATGGAAAACAAGTCGATATTAGAGATTGTGAACCGACTTGTAGTTGACCATAATCACCAACAATATCGCCATAATGATTTATTTTTAGTGATTGTTTTTCAGTCGATGATTCGCCAGCATATTGATTAGAATGTATTTGATTCGATTCGAAACGTCCCCAATCATCTTCTATTACGTTCGATGTTGTTGTGGTCAGAGCATTCTAAAATATAATTTACCGTGTTGAGATCAGAAGCAACGACTATATAAAATCCAATTGAAAAGGAAAAAAACGTGTCATTCCCAAATAATACTATTTAGTAGTTCATTTTTTCTTGAACAACAAAATTTAAGATATTTGCGTTTTTAAAACAAATTATTCTATAATTTCCATAGAAACGAAATTCTTTAGAGAAACCACATAGATCTTCAGTAGTGTAAGATTTAGTTGATTGTGATGTTGCATTTTGTACAGAATGCAACGCTTTACAATAATATTGAGTAAAAGTAAGTCGAAAAAAAAAACACAAACTTAAACCTATTAATTTTTTTTGTAAATACAGATTTGAAATTTTAGACAAAAATTTACTAACGGTTGCCCAATCTAGTTCAAAAAGAAACCTTTAAATTGATATTATGGAAGAAAAATATATTCTGATTTTTGACTAATTTCTTTTAGTGATAGAAATATTAGTAAATAAAATCTACACAATATATATGTCGCAGTAGAATTTAAATTTCTACTAGTAGAAATTGAAATTCTACTGAATTTTACCTATAGTAGAAACTAAAATTTCAATTTCTACTAGTAGGATTTTAAATTCTACTGAATTTTAATTTCCACTACAACATATATACATATAGTGTACAGAAAGTCAGTGGACGTAGAAAAATTTAAATATTTTCACGACTTTTCAATCAAATGAATCGATTTTTTCCTATGAGAATAGAAAACAGATAGAAGTATGTATGCATGAAACCAGCAAAATCTTATTCTCTATACAAGAAAAAACTATGTACAAACGTTTGTTCCAACTGATATACGTATAATGTGTACATACATGCGTGCTTTTGTACTTGTGACTCTATTAAAAGCAAAAAGAGAAAAGAATAAATACTTCTATCTGTCCTCTATTCTCAGGAAAATAATCATAAGGATATTCAAATTTCACTATGTCGAATGATGTTTTGGGCACCACATATGTACATATATGAAAATGCAATGTAAAATTTACCTCTGAATTCGGATTAACATTAGTTTGAAATGCATCGAAATTTGCCCAACCACAATTATTAGTGATTGTTAAATTTTCCTGTTTTTCATTTATATTAATATCATGATCACTGTCAACTGATTTCCAATCATCATCGTCATCATCATCATCATCATCATCATGGTTCTTCAATTTATTCAATACAATTGATGATAAAATTTGATTGCCTTCATCATTGCTACTTTTTAATGATGTTAACAATGTTTCATTTACAATGGGAAAGCTATTTTCCTGGCTCATAACATCTAGACATAAATATAATCATTATTTTATATAAGAAAATTATGCAATAAAAATGTTTATAATGATTTGTGTTGCTGTGTTATTTAATAAACGTGTAAAATGAAGTTTTTCATGATCTGTAAAGATAAGAATAAACTTGCTCTTTTGCATTGAATTTTTTTCTCGGTGAATCTCTGTATGTTATCTTATTAAAATTCTTCACAATTTATGTTAATAACTCACACTACATCGACGTCATCACCCTATCGTTATTGTTAAAGCTCTGATTCATAATTTCGTTGTTTCAATTATTGCTAATGATCTAAATTAAGTACCTTGATTCGAAATCGTTTTTACTAATAATAGAAATTGTCGATGATGTAATAATCTTGATTGAATTCAAATCAATAGCTTATATTGCAGTTTTTTTTAAATGCACGTTTCATGTAGAAGAAAAATACTACCAAATTAACCTAAGTAGTCATTAAAATATTGGATAGCAATTAAAATCATTCATTCGGCTCAACTTTTACGTAAAAATTAATTCTCGTTTTGAACAATATTTTTTATTTGCAAAAATATCTAGAAACCGACCATAGTAATTGTAGTACAGCTACAAACACCTCGATATGTTGGCGCTGATAGTTATTGAGTTTATGTTGAATGCTGACATCTCAAGGAAGAAATGAAGAAATATCTCTCCTTTTGTTTTTGCAACTTGTACTAACTATTTATAAAATTTATGTGGATAATAGTTTATTATTAATCTGAAATTTTTTATTCATAGACAGTACGCTGTGATGAGGATGCGACAATTTCAATTTAAACAGACATTTTTACGAATTTTAACTGCATCTTGATTTATAGCACATGGGATAACTATATTTGTTAATTGTATTGCTGTTTTAAAAGTGTTGGCGATTGCTTTTCATACTGATCAAAGAAGGCTTATGTGCGATCATGAAATTTTTCTAAGCACAAATTATTATTAAAGATAAAGTTTGGATTCGTAGTGTCTATGTTTGAGGGTTCATTTCAGAGTTGGAACCGGTCTAAAATTTTAAGACCGGCCCAGTCCGGCCGGTCCAAAACATTTTCCAAACTGGTGAAAGCCGGCAAGTTTACAATATTTTTTTCACATAAAAAATGAATGACAGGCGAAATTTCTTTGTAGTAGCTGATAATTCGGAAAAGGCCTAGCATTTCTCGCCGAATGATATTTCAAATTAAATTCAATCTTTAACAATAATGTTATGAAATAAATTAGACCCAGGAAACAAAGCTTTGACTTTATTTTTCAACAATGAAACATTTTTTTTCATGAAATTCAACGGTTACTTTGATAAAAGCATGAAAAATTGGTTATTAATAGTTTTTGCAAGGAAAATGACAGATCTATAAAAACATTTTCAACCGGCAAAAACCGGTGATGACCGGCCGGTCTAAACATTTTAACTGGTCCGGACCGGTTCCAACTCTGGTTCATCTGTCTTTATAACATGATTAAATGAAGAGTTCATTTATTATTAATATATCCAGTCTAAAATTTCCTGTACGTAAGGAATCACAGAGCAGAAAATAGAGCAATATCAGAATATCAGAGTAGTATTTGTATGATTTAAAATAAATGAATTTTTCTTAAAATGTCATAGTCTAAAATAGATTATTTATATAAATATAAATCTCTATATGCAGTTGATTCAATCTGTGTGACCTGAGTTGCGTGTGACATGAGGTTTCTACATCACCATTGAATACATGATACATTCTCTGTGTTTATTTATCCGATATCAATAAACGAAAGGTTATGAAATAGAGAAAAATAAAGAATGGCTCATAGCTCGTCATTCTATTCAATTTTTTGTACTAGCCTATCAATCAATAAAAATATACATATATCTTTGGGAATTTTGACTCCCTGGTGACATAATTTTGCTGTAATAGATGTATACTGAGTTACTATATATAATTGCGAACACTCAGGTTCGTAGGTCTTTGTTCTGTTGAGTAATTATTACAAGAATAGAGTCAGTGGCGTGATACAACAAAAGAGAATAGTTCTCTCTAGACACTTTACGTTTTCATAAATACTGTCTACTCGAAAATTATTTTTTTAACTAAGTACTGTCTTATATAGATAATTTCTTCATGCTAAAAAGTCTTCACTCATCATTTTTATTTCATATGCCAAACTACTTCAAAGCAACTAAATTTTGTTCGGTGTAGAAAGCAAGAGAGAGCGAGAATGCATATACAAACGAATAATCCAATTAAAATTCAATGAGAATTTAAACAGGAAATTCCGAGTTTCGATATGATTCTACAACAAAAACAAATCTTGCTCTCAGCTATAGCCAGATCTTTGGGAAAACATTGCTAGAGAGAAAAGTTCAGTTTTTATACATTATTTTCAGCTTGGAGTCTAATATTTTTACAAATACTCAAGCTGAGAGATATTTTTGAAAGGGAAAATAATTCTTATTACGAAACAAAGTCAAAGTATCCATAGTTTTGCCGTGTTTAGACAAATTTTGTTCACATACATATTCAATAGTAATGATGGTATTCGTTATATGTTTTAGCTTGAATATGAATTGTTTAGTTTATGTTTTACAATCGAACAATACATATATGGATTAATTTGATTCTACATCAGACATAGCTAATATCAGTAAATTTCTCCTTGGGCAAAGATTCTTAGTCGGTAGTTTAAAAATATAATTCTTCAATTGTCGTATGTCTTCTATTATCTTGAAAGTCATACATCAGCAGGAAGTTTTTTTTCTTAATATTCTGCTTGATTGTTATTTAAATTTAAAATATTACGAAAAAAATCAGAAATGATAGATCATTTTGTTTTTAGAAACTTGAGTCTAGAATAAAAAATAATTTTATAATTGTAACAGACGATTAATTAAGTAGAATATTTCAAGAGGACTGCTATTTCACACTTTTTAAATCTTCATTATAATTTTGTGAGACGTTCCATTGTATATATAGCATCATAAATTTTTTTAAGTACAGGAAACTTTTTTTTCAGAATTTTAGTTTTTTATGGGTGCCAAACGATCCGTATCTATTCTTTATTTCTAAGTATTATTCTCTCTCTCTCTGTTTTCAACGCCCAGCATATTTTGCTCTTTAGTATTGAACGACACGCTTGGATGAGAATTAAAAAAAGAAAGCAATAACAATCTAGCATTAATAACAAAATGCCACTATAGAAAGGACATTCATATTTTCTAAAATTCAACAATTCGACGATGAGTAAAGAAGTGACTTAATAGAGCTTTTCTGAACTTTTTTATTTGATTCCAATCTATAGTTTAGAAATAAGTTTCTGTTTCATTTGATACTGTGTAAGAATAGTTTGTATCGTATTCAATGGTGTCGAGATATCATATTTCTAGGTTAGATTTGAGTTTACGAAAACTTATTTTCGTATGTTGTTAGTATAAAACAACTTTGATAATTATGTCCTTGTATTTTTTTTATTGTTTTTTATATAAACACTGCAGTACTTCACTTGATGATCATTTTTTTTCAGTCATCAACAACACAAATCATAATTTGAAAAAGGAATGAAGACAGAAAAAAGTAATTTAAGTTGCTTTTTTTCTATTTACAGTTGGTAACATTTAAAGAAATTCAGAAATCTACAAGAGAAGTGAGTTTTCTCTGTAATAAAATAAATACTGCATAGTAAAGGAATTTTCATAGAAGTAAAGATCATTCTTCTCTTTCAAGCTAGTCCAAGTAAGTTGACATATTCCATGAATTTTTACTCACAGTAAAATACGAGTATCACCGATCTGTGATACTTACTTATCGTAGATCGGTTGGATAATAATAAGTCATACTAACATAAGCCAGTAGATATAGTAAAATGCTATGACATGCAACAATAATATCTTAGCTCATTTGTCACACAAAATACAATATAGAAGAAAGTGTAGCCGAAATAATATGAAACAAAATCAACTGCACTTAACAATATTAGTTAGATCAATATGAAAGCGAGCATTTATCGATATTACTTATTGTGTATGAACGTCAACTAAATAGAATATATACTTATGAATAAGAATGCTTTGCTAATTTTTCTACTAGTTTCGAATTCTAGAATTATTAAATAAATCCATTATTTCGTTGATATGAATGCAATCAATTTTACTTTCATATTATTTACTTTTTCTATTATATAGGTTTACTTTCAACAGTGAAGTTTTCTTCAACAGCAACTACCAATGATATCGCCAATACATTTTATCTGTGTTTTTACCATCTTATCGAGTAATGTTTATAAATTTTATTAAAATTATCTCTCGATAATATTTTATTTAGTTGTTCTTACTGCCAATCTTACCTATGGTGCATCAGTTAATTTGAAAAATTCTGGTGCACTTAAATATAATATGAATACTCACGTAATCAACGGAAAACATGAGAATCAGTACGGTCCATCAAACCAATTATCTGCTGAAAAAGTTCATATCAATAAACGTCAATATCCGGCAAAAGGAATATCAAGAGGAAAACGTGAATATTCAACGGAAGGCATTCTATTAGGCAAACGCGCTTTTGCATCTGAAGGTATTCTTATTGGCAAACGTCGCTATCCAACAGAAGGCATCTTACTCGGTAAACGGCAATATCCAATTGAAGGAATTCTTTTAGGGAAACGCAATTTACGTTTTCCTGATTCAAAAGCTTTTGAAACGGATAATATTCACTTCGACGATTAATTCAGATCTTAAAAATTTTCCGACTTTCAGTATTAAATTACACATTTATCATTTTAAACATTAATACAATATAAGATCTTTTGATAATTGTCATCCTCATGGCCGAAAAGAAAGAAAGAAGAAAAAATACAAACGTGAATAACATATTCATTTGTTTTTTCTTATTTAATAAATAATAAAAAACACTGCACAAGTAATACACATGAAACTGAACATTTTTACAGTATTACATAAGATAGAACAATAACATTTAATTAAATGGTAATAGTATGAATGAACACGTCCTTTGTTTACAAAAGATCACCTATTGATCATTTATTGGTGTCTTTTATTAATGCTGAATAAAATGTTAGAATCAAAAATAAACGCGAAGATAACGACAACTATTACAACAACAATAGAACAAAGAGCAGATACATAGAGACAAATAGAAACTGAAAATATCAATTCATAAACGCGAAGAAAGCTGAGTCGTTGATAGAAAGTTTTTCTGCAATTTATTTTTGTTCAACATCATTTCTAAGAACCTTCTTGACCAAATTCTTCTGTAAATTTTTTTTGTAACAAAAGGTCAGACTCACCAACTGTTGGTTTTTGTGTCGATAGAGCAGCCACCATATCGGACTGAAATCAGAAAATATTTTTTCAATCGATTCACGTATTCGATTTTCTTACTATCGTCACTGGTGGTTCGCATAATTCTTCTGAATTGATACCATCTAATTTTAATTCTACAGCGTCTGTGTCCCCTGGGGAACATGCAAGCCAAAGTAAACGTGGGCCATTCGGACTTGGATTTTGTACCTAAACAGAAATCATAAGAATAACTAATACAAATAAATGAAACATGACAAAATACTCTTTTGAAATGTGTTGCTGAACCAAGTCGACGAATTGGTCTGAGTAGAGCTTCACGACAAACAACAGCTATATCTGCACCGGAATAACTAAACAATAAATGAAATGATAAATGTTTGCAAGAAACTCTTTTCCAGTTACTGGTCTGATTTATGTGCTAATTGCAACCATTCATGCTCTTTGATTGTGTGATAACTACTAGTTCCCAAATGAGTTTTAAACATTGCTGCTCGCTCATTTACTCCAGGTAACGGAATGTAAATTCGTTTTTCAAAACTAAATAAGCCATATTCGTTTAAAATAATTCGAATTTTATTTTAACAAAATACCGTCTTCGAATAGCCGTATCCAATGCCCAAGGAATATTTGTGGCAGCAAGTACAAGAACACCTGCATTATCCGTTCCAACACCTATGAAACAAAAATAAATCTTAGAAATTCATTTCAAGCATGTCTTTTGACTGTTTTTACCTTGCATTTGAACAAGAAATTCTGTTTTTACACGACGTGATGATTCAGATTCCGTATCATTACGTTGGCCACATAAAGCATCAATCTCATCAATAAATACAATGCATGGTTGTCGCTCACGAGAGACTTCAAATAAACATTTAACGCCTTTTTCACTCTCACCAAGCCATTTTGATAAGAGATCCGAAGAACTCACAGAAATAAATGTACTTTTACATTCAGTAGCAATAGCTTTAGCTAAATAGGATTTTCCAGTACCTGGAGGCTAGAATGAAATAGAAAGTAGAGAATACAGTTTTTGAAATCCATATAAGACTTACTCCATAAAGTAGAATTCCAGCCCAAGGCTTACGTTTACCTAAAAAAAACCAGAATAGGTTACAGCTCGAGATATAAGAATATGAAATTGTATACCTTGAAAAAGTTGTGGAAATTTGACCGGTAAAATAACAGCTTCTTTCAATGCTTCTTTAGCTTGTTCTAAGCCAACGACATCACTGAATGAAACTTGTGGATCAGTGACAATAGCTCCTAAAGTGTAGTTTGAGTAAATATATTGTTAAGAAATTTAAGAAGTATTGAAACCTTCAAATTTTCTCATCATTCGTTTGCGATCTGGATCATCGCCATCATCATCATCTTTATTGTCTTTTGGATTTCCTCCATCAGTGACCGCTTTTTTCTTTTCGTCACCATTTTTCGAAGTAGCTTTAATTTCTTCTGCTCGTTTTATATAACTAGACACTTTGGCACGTATGTTTTGTTTTAGTTGTTCATTCATTGCTCCATCTACATATACAAATATATGAATAACTTTTTTTTTATAAAAAAAAATAAAACCTTTCTTCGGGATCTACTTACATTTTACAGCATGCATTAAGCATTCTGCTGCTGCCATATAATTTTTTATAGAAGCTTCATAGTTATGAGCCTTATCTTCTTCTGTGGCTCTCTCAGCATTTTGAATTCCTTTCTATTGAAACAGAATATGTTTTAAGAAATAATCATAGTCTCAAATAATTTATTACTTGAATATAATCATGTGGACTACTTGACATCTTTGTGATGACGACAATGTAATGTAATAAGTATATGAAAGGTGGTTTAACAATCAATTTCTTCTTGTCAAAATACTTAAAATTTACAACTCAAAAAGTCATCTTAAAACGAAGAAAAAATGAAACTTATCGTCTAACAGAAGATTACAGCTATTTTAGTCGAGTAAAGTTAGGAAACAAAAAGTCTTATATTTTTGTACTTGCTTCAATTAACCGATATGTGGAAGACCGACAGGCAGAAATAATATGGAATAGAATGACTCATAGAAAGATATCAACAGCAGTATGTGCCATAAAGTTGACGGCATAGTAATTGAAAAGCAGATTGTATGATTTTCAAAAAAAGTGCTTCAAAAAGTTGAATGAAGATGATAAACGAAATTTGAGAACCAAATAAAATTGTTTTCTTCTCAAAGTACCCTAGATGGCAGAAGCAGTCTTTTTAGACTTATTGTATAAAAGATATTTTTTCACAACAGGTATGTATCTCATCGAACCATTGCTATTATCATCTATTGTTCCGAGAGTTTTTCAAAATAAATACTTATTCTATTCTGTATTAATCCAGTCATTCATTTTTATAATATATGTTAGTTGTATTAGCTCTTTTAATAAACGAATCAAATATGAGAAGAATTAGTCATAAATGATCATATTGGTTTACTCACTTGAATTCGTAAACAAACTGGACTTCTGTCACTCCATTGGCATTGGAGCTAGAAAAAATGAAGTATTTAAATGTGCAGGAGCATGAATGTGTTAATAACTATTTGACTCGATGAGTTGCAAAGATCAACATGAAAAACTGTCTATTCACTTGCAGTCTATATTGAATATTGCAATGATATGTCGAGTCTCATGACTTCTTCAATAAAATTGAAATAATAAAAGCCATAAACACTTAATATTTCACCGAGTATTGCTTTTCGGTTGCATTTGTGCTTCTGTTATTTTAGACTTTTTTTTGTTGAAGAAGATGCTAATATCATTTCTTTTTTTGCTATGCTCTTAGTGATATTTTCTCTGTGAACAAAATCTATTTTTCTTATGTTAATTTTTCTCCGATGCATTGATTATCCCGTTCTGTCTCGTATTTCATCTATATAAACCATTCACGATCCATTTCAGGTTATTTGTGTCTATCGAAGATCATCGAACTGTGCTAAATGAAAGATAGCTAGACACGTCTCATATTCAGAAGTTCTAAATAAGCTGTATATCTTATTCAAAATGATCTTGCAATTATCAGATCGAGAATATCTAAATAAAATCGTCTATAAGAAGTCAAACACAAAACAAATCTTAAAAATTCATTTCACTCATGCCTTTTAATGACTTTATCTTGCATTTGCACGGCAAAATTCTGTTTTTGCACGACATAATGATTCAGATTTAGTGTCATTACAGTGGCCACATAAAGAAGAATTACAGCTGGAGGTGTAAATATATGGAATTGTTTACCTATGAAAAGTTTGTGAAATTTTGATTGGTAATATGACAGTTTTGTTCAATGCTTCTCTAACTTGTTCCAAATCAACAGTTTCATTGAAGTATCGCTAAATAATTATAAAATATGATGTATGTTGTATGTTGTTAGTGCTTATTGAAGCATGTTTTTGTATTGCTATTCAATTAGCTCGTGTGTAATGTTGTACAAGTATGATCTTAAATGTTTTATCAATGAGCAATACTTGATATCTCGCAATTAATTGCCGTACAAAAAGACATAAAGCAGCTTCTATTTGACGAAGAAGCATTAAAAATAAAGGTATGATAATGAAACAGCCATGCGTATTCTAACATATTTTGGCACAAGAATCTACAAAATAACAACAGATGTGCATGTTCAACGTCAGACGCATACAAAACTCTAGAATTTTTCGTTAATGTACGTTTTAAAAGAAGAGACAGTACGTCGTTATTTTTTAGATTTCGTTTTTCAATGCAACATGGCAAAAATATTATGGATTCGCTAAATCATCAACGAAAAAGTTTCAACTGAGAACGAAATTTTGTAAAAATATTTTTTCAAGTTTATGATCTTTGCATTTTTCTCAATCATTGAAAATAGTTGGACGATTACAAGTAGTTTCCCGGAAAAGTATATTTATATGTCTCATGAAATGACTTGAGTTTCTAAGAGATACCACAAACTGAGTATTTACAAATTTCGAACAAATCAATAAGAATAATATTATTTTCGATAGATGATACTCATTTTGTACTCCATCTTTAACTTAGTGTGAATTTTTATCTGTCAACATAGCATGAAAAGTTCATGACCCTGAAAATTGACTCTTCTGGACAATAGAACTATGAAACATTATCGAACGAAAAATACTTGATTTAAAGAAGAATATTTGTCTCCTAGAAAATTTTCTTGATAGTACATATTTTCATTTTCAATGATAGATAAATATCCAAATCAATTGATTACAAATGAATTTTAAATTGGTTCTTGTTGATTTAGAAACGAAACCATATATTATGATTGATTGACGGCGACATTTCTTTCTGAGTTATTCATTGGTTTATACGTATCTCCGAATCGACTATATTGTCATTCCACGTATATATTTGATCAAAAAAGCTTCGGTTATCTAAAAGGTCTTATAAAACTAGAGACTATTTACTGAAATATTTTCAAAGCAGAATTGTCTTCATTTGTGAAGATTAATTTAAAATATTTGAATCACTATTTTTTTGTTTTTTTCTTCAGATTGTAATTTTTACTGTAAGTACCATGGAAACCAACCAGTAAGATGGAAAGGTTGACTATTTACTGAGTTGATAAAACTCACGACTACGCTTTAGTTAATCAACCTAAACACGATCTACTTAAATTTGTTGTTATTAGAATAGACTATTAAACGATATCATGCATCGCCTAGTCAGTGTTTCTAATAGAAATCTGAAATAAAATGTTTCTGTACATTTTGTTTATGCAAAAAACGTGTATATTCACCCTTTGATTTTATAAACAAAGTGTATCAAAGTGTAAATCAACGAAAAGAGTTCAGATAATCTAGAAAGATAATAAGAAAAATTCTTTTTTATCTGTTTCATAGAGAAAGAAAGTCACATAGATTATAAACAACCAAACAAGAGCATTACTAGGCGTTGCTGTTTTTTATCCAATATTATCACATTTAGTTGAATACTTTTCATTCATAGCATGTACGGTTTTTGATGAATTAATAAATTCATTTTTAGGTAGAATTTCGACCTCACGATGTGAATCTGTTGATACAGCAAGTGATGACGACGATGGCAATAATTGAATTCCGTCCAAGCAAACAAAGATTTGGCGAAATGCGTTTTCGTGATCTAAAATCAAAGTGTTATTTTCTTTTTCAAAGTGTAAACCTTACATTTTTCTCTTGCTGCGTACACTTGCTGTTAGAAACACTGCGCTTAATGTTCGGTAGCTAGATATCGAAAGTAAAAATTCAAAAAATGAAAATATCTAATATTTCAATCCTTTTTATTAGTAAAATATTTAGCGTCGATGCTTAGTGCTCTTCAGTGTACATCAATGACCATTTTTAAAACCTTTTCCAACACAGATCTACAAAGGTTTACAAATATTAATAATTTTCTACGTTTGACATATTGATATATAGCTACTTTCTTTCTTTCTGCAATAGTAAATAATCTATTTAAAATTGCTATGTTTTATGATAGAAAGTCTTCGTTATTTTTATTCGAAACTTGAGAAATGGTAAAAAGAAGATAGTTACTTTTCATCTGAGCAAGTAAACATTAATTGATCATGGTTTTGTTTTTCAGATGGCGACAGATACAAGAACTGAAAAAGAGAAAATGCTCGCTGGCGAACTGTATAATGCATTTACGCCACAATTATTAAGTGAACGAGCAGCATGTCGAGAGCTTATTTATGATTTTAACTCAACGCGACCAAATGAAGCAGAAAAACGCGATGAAATTATTCGAAAACTATTTGGTCAATTCGGATCTAATTCAGTTATTGAAACACCGTTCAAATGTGATTATGGTTATAATATATATTGGGGTGAAAACTCATTTGCTAATTTTAATTTAATTGCACTTGATACATGTCCAATTTATGTTGGTAATTATGTACTTTTGGGTCCAGATGTAAAATTATATACAGCAGCACATCCAACAGATCCTCAAGGAAGACTTGATGGAGTAGAATATGGTAAACCTATACGAATCGGGAATAATGTATGGATTGGAGGTGGAGCGATTATTGTAGGCGGTGCAACAATTGGCGATAATAGTGTTATTGGTGCTGGAAGTGTAGTTGTAAAAGATATTCCAGCAAATGTTGTTGCTGTTGGAAATCCATGTAAAGAGATTAAGCACTTGAAAGAACCTACGAGAGCTCCAAATCAATTTCAACAATTAACCATGTTTAATCTACAAAAATGATTTAGAAGAAAAAAAACTCAAAGTTTCGGAAAGCAAAAATAGTAATTATTAATAAAATTCAGCAATTTTAAAAACAAACTGATTTTAATAATAAAAACTTGATTTTATGATATTGTTTTAATAAGACTTAGAAAATGTTTATTCCCTATGAGAAAATTATTTAATAGATTTTCGCACAAGATTTCTTAATCATAAATTTATCTATATCAACGTCATTGGTTCAATCGATGGATTCTCTAACGTTTGAAAATGAAGACAGTGGGAAAATGAAAAATAATATTGATTGTTTTAATTTCAATTCCGAAGTTTCAACAATGTATCGAGTCTATTTTAAACGTTAAAGAATGAAAATTATGATTGAAAGTAATTTATTATTTCGCCAAGATCTTGTCCTGATTCGAATTACGTTTTTTGGTCGTCGAGATTTATTGAGGTCTATTTTTTTAATCTATGGAATTGAGCTAAATTTATGAGCATACTTTTTCACAGAACTGCATATATATAAGACGTATATCGATTCTTTCATGAATAATTTTAACTGTGCATGCCACCTAACAAAATTCCAATCAGTTCTTATTTTTATGAAAAAGATTCAACATGATTTAATATAGTTTTTGTATGACTATTATGATACCTTTTAGAAGGATTAGAAAAAATTGATTAAAAAATTTTGAACTTAAAATCCACTACATAGATTAGTATCAGTAATAGGTATTTCTATTTACTTCTATCCTGAGATAAAAATATTGAATTGGTCGCTGTATATGAGGCATGTGTAAAAGACATTTTACTGAAGTAGTCTAATTTAAGACAAGAATGACGAAAACATGTGAGATATTTACAAAAGCTTATTTTCATTAAGAACTGTTTCTTTGCAAATTATCCAGTCAAAATTTAAGTGACCTTTTTTCCAATATTCCTGAAAACAGTCGCATTATATATATTAAAACTACTATAAAGAATAGAGTTTCTGAGTAGAAATATGTTCGGAGTAAGTGTCATTATTAGTGTATTGATAATTGATTTCACTATACATGATCAAGTTATTTATATAGAAAACGTAATTTATTAGTTGGTGGTGCCAATCTTTTGTTCTACGTTTTCAATCAGATTCTTGAATCTTGTGCTTCTTGATTTCAATAACGTAGATATTTTGAATGAAACTCTTTGTTCATGTTCTACACGAAGCTAGTTTTTGGTGTAACTATCTACATCTACCAAGTGTCAACGATGTGAAAAATATTTTTATTATCTTCTGATATTTTCTATAACTTGCTTTACAATAAATTCAATCTTAGAATGTTTATCTTTTTATCTTGCACTTATTAACAGTCAAATAAGCTAAATTTTATTGATTTTTATTGAAAAAAGTAAAAACACTACCGAATTCAATCGATATTCGACCACTCAAAGAAAGTCAACAAACTTTAGTCTCTTAGTTTTAGATTTTCATTTGTCGTATTCTTGAAAAACCAATTCATAACTCATCATGTGTCGAATAATTTGTGGGCGTTTCGGTCGGCTTTTATTACTATTTCTAACACTATATGTAACATTTGGTCTCTACTTTCTTCACTCGTTCGATCATGATATTGATAAAACAACAATAGCAACATCTTCTGTCAACGAAAAAGCTATCAATTGAAAGAATGAACAAAATAAAGTTCTCGATCTAACGATCTATCAAAATGTTAAGAATGACTCATCAAATTTAGAACCTATAATGATAAAAGGTATCTTGGGTAATTATGAGCCAAAGAATTTAGTAAAAATACCTAGTCCCGGTGAGGTGGTTTCATTAAAAGATGGCGAAGAAAAACAACGAGGAGAAAAATCAGTTGATGACTATGGTTTTAATGAAGTAGCAAGTGAAAAGATTTCCTTAGATAGACATGCACGTGATACCAGGTAAATATATAAATAGTATCTTCAAAATAAAATCTTAGAATTTTTTCTAGACCAGAAGAATGTAAATATTGGAAGTATCCAAGTGTTGATAAATTACCAACAGCGTCAGTTGTTCTTGTTTTTTTCGATGAAGGTTGGTCAACACTGGTGTGAACATTTCATTCTGTGATAAATACAAGTCCAAAAGAATTTTTGAAAGATATTATTTTGGTTGATGATTATAGTGACGAAGAACATATTACTGTTCGTTTACCTGAGTATATCAAAAAATGGAATGGCCTTGTGAAATATGTTCGAACTAAACAACGGTACACTGCTCACAGAATATAATTTTAAAATAAACAGATAGTTTTTGTTTTTAAGAGTCGGTCTTGTTGAAGCTCGTGCTGCTCAAGGTGATGTTATTGTTATATTAGATGCTCATTGTGAATGCGTAAGGATTTTTTGTTTTTGTTTCAAATTTCTTATAGGATAATTCTTTATCTAGGTGACTAATTGGTTCCCACCGTTAGTGACTCGATTTGCGTTAAATCGTAAAACATTGGCAGTACCAATTGCCGATGGCATCGAATGGAATACTCTACAACATAATTCAGCTTATTTCGGTGGTACACGTTATAGAGGTATATGGGAATGGAGATTTTTACATAAAGAAACAGAAATTCCAGAACGTGAACGTAATAGAATGAAATATCGTACAGAGCCATATAAAAGTCCAACTGTAATTTTTAAAATAAACATTTTATTACTTTAATATGTTAAGTTGATTTCAGCATGCTGGTGGTCTTCTTGCTATTGATAAAAAATGTTTTTTTGAATTAGGTGCCTACACTCCAGATATTAAGATTTGGTAAGTTCGTTTTAATAAACCACGAAGGAAAGAAAGAATTTTTTGAATAAAGAAATATTATTTTTGTTTTCAGGGGTGGTATGTATGAAATTTTAAAATGACGTTAACATTTGATATTCTTGCTATTATTTAGGTGAACAGTATGAATTGAGTTTTAAAGTTTGGATGTGTGGTGGACAAGTAGAATGGTGAATTTTCCTATTCATAGGTTGATGTCAATATTTTTTTGTATTACTGTTAGGGTTACTTATAGTCATGTTGGACATCTCTATCGAGGACCACGTCGACGAAGTATGCATCCTCGAGGTGGAAATCTTCGTCAAAGTCATATCAATCATTTGCGTGTTGCTGAAGTACGAAGTGTTGATTATATTTTTATTTGAACAATAGATATGCGGTAGTAAAAGTTGAAGTTATAGTAACGATTGAAAAGCATTTGAGTAGAACATTGAAATTATTTGTTCAAGTTTACCAAAGAGGAAATAACGAATGAAGAAAAAATGATTTCTTTAAAAATGGATCTTGACTTTGTTCATTGAATATGAGTTTTTTCAATAAATACTTGTTTCATAGTATCATGAATATAATTTAGATTTGCTTTAACTAGACTGCAACTTCTGATATCGATCACAGCACCCTGAAAAAGCCGTAATTTTATCTAATACTTTGATAACTTTAGCAAAATGTATCATATTTAAAACTTGTATATTAGCCAACCAGGCTGACTTGTTTGTTGCTAGACGAATTCTTTTTATTTTGATCTATCTTTTAATATCGTCCTGGTAGTATATGTTAACAACAATGTTCTATACTGATATCAAGTTTTTTGATTGAACTCAGAGTACGACGTTTCTGCTTTTCATATGTAAGCCTGATCTAGAGTTCACAAATATACCAAAAATACTTCTCCTTTGTGACAATTCATCTCTTGCTTCATGTGTTTAGTAGCTTCATCATTGTCTACCGACAAATTTGCATCGAAAACAAATCGAAATCTCTTAGTACAATGATTTCGCTTTTCACTATTCTTACCTGTTTCTTTTACATCGATAGGAATTGAAAAGAAGAGAAATATCTTGATATTTCAAGATTTCATTAATTGCTGAGTCAAATTCGTTTATGAAAGTTTATTCAAAACTGCACTGTTTCAATGAGTTTGTACTCTGGTTCATGCCCTTGGTTGAATAAAGTACTAGAGACATGATTGTATACTTCTAGTTAGCAAGACCATTGAAAACGATACACTAATAAGTTATTGAAGAATAAATATCAATGCAACATGATCAATTGTTCATCTCTGTAATTCCAAATCATTTAAAGTTTCAATTAATCTTAAAACTTTTCTGTATTCGAGAATTCTTTTTTACAAAATACAAACATTCAGTTTACATGGATATAAACCTAAGAAACTTTAGTTTCTCTATGGAACGCAACTTCTCTATTTATTTTTTCTAATTCAATCAGATTTGGATGGGTGACTATAAAAAATATTATCTGCATCGTCATCCAAATCACATTCAACTTGATATGGGTGATACAAGTGAATATAAAGCATTGAGATAACGTTTGAATTGTTCGAGTTTTAAATGGCTTTTGGATAATGTTGCATATGAAATGGCTGAAAAATATCCTTTACCAACAGCAAATCTTGTTTGGGGAGAAATGCGTAATGATCAGCATCATGATATTTGTGCTGATACACTTGGCAGTGGTTTTGGCGGAACTATTGGCGCATCGGGATGTCATGGTCAAGGTGGAAATCAACTATTTCGTTTAAATGTCGAAGGTGAATGGTCATCGGATGAACATTGTTTTGTATCTCATGGTGATTCTGTTGGGACACAGTAAGAAAAACCCTTTTGTCTTGAGATATTCATAAAATAATTGTTTTTTTCTCATAGACACTGTGTACAAATGGGTAGATGGATTCCAAAAGGTGAATGGAAATATGAAAATCAAACACGGCAAATGCGTTCAATGAAAGTTAGTAAATGTTTAGTAACGGATGGCAAACGTTTAAGTTTGGAATCTTGTCAAAATAATAATCAAGCACAACAATGGAAATGGAAAGAAATTTATGTTGTATGAATAATATGAGAATTATTATAGAATACAAAATCCTCATCATCATTTCGAAAAATCTCAATGTGATACTTTGACTTTTCTATGATAATTTTTCTTATTTATGTTTTTTATAATTACTGTTCAGAAATTTCGACTTAACATCATATTATTGTTATGATACCTTTTTTGTTTTTTTTTATTTAGAATATGATTAAATTTATCTTTTCAATTAATAGAAATCTAACCTAAAATGTGATTTCTTTTGGTTCTACTAATACGGTTAATACAATAGATGGAAACTTGTAGATCTATCTTTTCAAAGAGTAGTATGTTAAAATTTAACCAGAACATGTTTTCTTGCTTTTCATTTTTGACAATATATGTGACTAATCTAATGTTTGTTTTTTTAATTGAGCAATATCACATGTTACGTAGTTTAAATTAATGTTCTAAAGTATTTTATGTTTTTTATTTGAGTTTTTATTCGAAAATATGAGCATCATCTTGAATTTTCGTAACTGCTACTTTTAATGATATTTAAAAATGAAAGATAGTACGAAAAAAGATGCAATTTCTACTATGACTTACAGATAAGATTCATAAGAGATTGAGAAATAGGCTACTTATTTTTCTGTCAATAACTACTACAGCAAGCTCACGATTTGTACTATACAACCCGATCAATGCCATATCTTAGTTGTTTTGTTTGTTCTAAACAAAAAGAGAGCAGATTTTTTTCATAATTTTATATGAGATGTTTTTCTCGTACGTATGTGTTGAATTTACAAGTAACATTCATTAGTATTGTGTGTGTACAGAGAAATTACAAAAATTGAAAGTAGTCGTAATATTTTAGAAGTGAATTTTGTTTTCGTATAGAACCTGGCGCAATACAATAATGGCAACTCGAAACTATTGTAAACTACAAAATAAGAACTACGCTAAAGAGTATTTCCTCTATGTGGATGCAATATTTTGATGTTTATAGTATTTTTCTGGTAGTTATTTCATCTTTAAGATAAACGTATGTTTTGTGGTGCGGCTATCGCATCGTATGCTATATTGAAAAGAGCAATATTTTAAGTAAAACAGTAAGTATAATCAAGAACTCCAGAATACCTAGTTGGATTCATCTAATATTTACTTTCATTTGAGATTTCGTTCTAGTAGAATTGAAAGGTCAACGTTGTTCTAAAGAAACAAAAAAAAACATTAAAAAATGGATATTTACGAACAATGACCATTAAATACACAGGCTTCACATTTATTTATGAATAGGCTGTTTTTCTGTTTTCTATTTGATTTTGTCAAATGTTGTGTTGATGTAATTAAATGTAATTTTTAACTATCTGCTATTCAACAAATATTTAAATGGTTTATAGGAATATTTCATAGTTATTGAAAAAAGAAGATTGTATTTGTTGAATTGCAGCAACTGGAGAAACGTTTGTCGTGTTTTTTATTACTGCAAAAATGAATAAGAAAGAAATATTTCATGACATACTTCTAATTCAATTTCAATAGCGCCTGAATTATTCAATTGTTTAATAAAAAATAAGCATTTAGAAATGAGCACAAATGTGCAAACGTACATTTAATTTAATTTTGATTGTCTCTCTCATTCGCATACATATATATTTGATTAAACTTTTTCTTTTTCAAAATATAAAGTCTGTTTTGATGCAAAAAAAACAAGAACAAATGCTAGTTCAGGTCTCAAACTATTTTGACAGAAGCAAATTCACTGCTTTACCCAAAAAAAAACACAATGAACAAGCAAAAAAAAAGAAAATTGAATCTTAGAATTAATGACAAAAAGAAAAGAATTGTAAAAGAAAACTATAAGTAAGAAAAAAATTATTATTTTATAGATTCGAAATAAAATATTTATTCCCGTTCGTCGATTTGTGATAATGGTGGTATAGCATTTTCAGTAGCAGATTGTCGTTGTCGTTTAGCAGCTCGTTGTGCGATACGTGATTTATCTGGTGTGAGTAGATCTATATGCTCATCGTCATCGGCATCAGCTCGACGTTGAGCATGATTTGCAGCGGCAACTATCAATGAATAATAAGTGTAAACTAAAGTTTCAACATTAAGTTAAATTAAACTCACTTTCAATCTAAAATAAACAAAAAACAATTAGAAAACAGTAGAAATTCTTTTTCTTTAAACATCATTGACATACTTGCATTTGTTCATAATTTTCAGAATCAAACATAGAATGAATATCAATTGGCGTTTCAGGTACAGTGCCTACTAACCATGGACATCGAAGAATCCAATCTATAGTAGCGCGTGTAGCTGGATCAACTGTTAACATCTTTCGAATAACTGTTTTAGCTTCTTCTGAAACATTTTTCCATTCAGCTTTTGGAAATTGATATTCGCCAGCTTTGATTTTTGTTTTCATTCCAGCACTAATTGTACCACCATTTATCGAAAAAAATGGTGGATAACCACATAAAAGAATGTACATGACCACACCCATTGACCAAATATCACATGCCTTAATATTTTCAAAATTTAGGTTAAATTAATAATATAGAAATTCTGATCTTTTTTTCTTCTTTTTACTTTATCATATTTATCATGGGACAAAATTTCTGGTGCAACATAATATGGAGTATAACTAAAAAGGAAAACAAGAGACTAATGATAGATTTTGATATAAACCGAAATCTTTAAACAAAATCGTTTTTACATTCTTGCTATACTGAAACCAATTGAATACTTGATAATTTTATACATTACATATATCAAGTGTTTCATTAGACGAGAGTTCTCATAACACTATCTCTCTCTCTCTCTCTGTCTCTAACGATAAAGTAGATTTAATGTTTCAAAAAAAAATGCATTAAAAACTTGAATCAACTATCGCGAAAGTCTTCGATATTGAATTTTATCTGTGTATTTCTCATATTTTTAAAATTTGTTAATTAAAAAAAACAATTTTTTCTTAATTTACCATGGCGTATTCAATGGACGTTGTTCATTATTTCCTAAGCAATAAAAACAAATAAGAATAAAAAATAAAATGTATGTTTATTGTTTTTCTTCTGGTTTACCTTCTTTTGCAAATCCAAAATCTGTTAATTTGAGTAAAGCATCTTCTGCATTAGTTGTAAAAAGTAAATTTTCTGGTTTCAAATCACCTATTCAAATGTTGATTGAATTATCTTTTCTTTCTATTTGAAAACTACAGCACAACTTACGGTGAGCCTAAGAAAAAAATTAAAATCTATATCAAATTACAAAAATTACAATATTTTCTTTACCATATCCATATGATGTAGATGTGCAACAGCTTTAGCAATCATTAAAATAACATTAGCTGCTTCACGTTCTGTATATGGTCTGTCATGTTTATTTCGAATACGATTAAATAATTCTCCACCGTCCATACTAATTATATGTAGAGAAAAAAAACATACGAAATCAACAAATTCAATCAAATAAAGCGACAAAAAATTGTATACAAACCATTCCATAACTAGAAGTAAACATCGGTTTTCTCCAAAAATGTTTTCCTATAAAAAAGACAGATGTTAGCAATTGTTGATCAATACAACGTCTACATACATAAATATCGAGTATTTGAACAATATAAACGCATCCTTCACAGGCTTTTTTATGTAAAATAATTTCACGACGTGCTTTATCTGAATCTTTGATTATCTAAATTAGAATTAGAATTATCTTGGATTTAGAAAGAAGAATGCACGTTTTCAAACTAATTTACTTTAAGAGCACATTTACGTTTGGTAGCACGTTGCCAACACGTCAGAACTTTACCATTTATACCAATACCTAAAGATTCTTCTGACACTTCATATTCATCTGTTATAGCATTATGACGTGTTGGAAATGGAAATTGACGATATTTTTCAGAAATATTTTCTGGCCTAGATAAACATGTTAACTCAATTTTAGTTGAACTAACAAAATAAAATAAAATAAATAAAATCATTTCTACTTACACTCGACTATTGAGATCAATCGATTTTATATAACGAGATTTTGGTGTCTGTTGTTGCTGCGATATTTGAGATGTTTTATCGATAGTGGAGCACGACGGAATTTCATTTCTATTTGTATACTTTCGAAAAAAGTCTCGTAGCCCCATATTTATTCAAAAAAAAAGTACTCTTTAATATTGACTAGACTATCTGTAAAAACAAAGAAAATCAACTAACAATACTAATAAAATAAATAAATAATGCCCCTGTTTCTTTTCTTATTGGATATTCACACGCTGCACTATACTGATCAGTCTCACAATCCTTATTTTTCTTTCTCCCCGTCACTTATATAGCTATACGTGTGTATAGATAAATAAGGCGACGAAATGAACTTAGGCCCCAAACAGACCAAAAAGATAAAACAGAATTAATCACTAAATCGTCTCAAAAAGATGACCTAAGTGTGAATTAACCAATCACGTTGCTTAATTCTGTTTTATTTTTTTGGTCTGTTTGGGGTCTTAGTCTCACGTAAGCGCACTGTCAGTGCGCTACGGACTAGCACTAATGCACACGAAGTTTGTTATCCTTACCTCGTTTTTATTCTCACCTATATATATATATATATATCTCCATGTCATATCTAATGACGTGTTCTATATACTACCTTCGTCATCATCGCTCTTAACTCATTTATATTTACATTATACGGTGGCAGTTGTTACTATTTTATTTGCAAGCATTATTATCGTCGATTTAAGAAATCAAGAAACTTACGCAAGGCATATGAAATAACTGAGTTTGCTATAGTATGTTTTTAAATCAAAAAAAGAATATTTTTCTATGAAATCTATTTATTTCTAAATTGAAGTCAGGATGAGTCATATTTTCCTACAAAGCAAATTTTAACGAATTAAAAAAAATACAACTCAATCAAGTATAAATTCATGGCATCAGCAGTGATAATACTGCTGTTTTTTGTTCATTAGAGACATACAATAGTTAATTTCAGAAGTAGCTATCAAAACAATGTTAGGAGATTCTATACTTACTTTTTTTTTTCGGTGACTTTTTCTTGTCTGTCATTATGTATTAAGATCGATTCGAAAGAAGAAACGAAAATCTGAAAGCATCCATCGAAAGAGGGTCATAAAATAATATTCAATCTTTTCTTTTGGTGGCTTTTTCCAGAGTGACCATACGGCGACACGGTTTATTGGGCTTTTTTCCTTACAAAAAAGTACTCTAATAGACGACAATGAACTCTTTGTATCCTTTATAATGGTTGAAATGAATACTTCAATCATATTAACCGATATCTGCATTTGTTTCTTCGTTTTTGAATCAGAGAATTTTCAAATGAATTCTGTTATAAAGTTCTGAACACTTTGAGTACTTGGTACTTTGTTCCAGTATTTAGATCAAAGAATCAAACGCACAGAATAGACACAAAAGAAAAATGCCGGATGATCAAATATAGAAGACAAATAAAAGAAACATGCTGAATGTTAACTTTTTTTTATTACTAATCTGAACGATAAATATAGCTCTACTCAGTTGTAAGGTAAAATAGAATGTGAGCGAGACCTTGATTTTCAATGGCAACAATCTCTATAGTCACACCCACGCTTGGATATATAAAATTAAAATTTGCAAAATTAGCTCTTTCTTTTCCTATTAAAATTGATCATATTATGGAATACAATTATTGTTAGCATAATCAAAACGATTTAATCATTTACATCTTTTATGTTCCAATTATCCTCCGCTTTGAGAGGATCTTTTCCTGTTGTTCTTTTTCTATGAAATTCTCTTCATATTTTTGCTTAGAACAAAAAATAATATCAATAATCATTATTTCTTATATATCCTAAAGCTTTATTACCATTTCACGCAAGAAGATCAAACTATTCTTATCAATATAAAATGTATGAATGAAAGAAAAATGGAGCACACTGAAAAAAGAAGCCGTTCTAAATATTTGATGTCTCCTAGGAATGCACGATCGAAATTGCTTGATTGTTTAAACGACTTAGTGAAGCTTCTTGTCTAATGTGATTTTGATTTCATCGATGAAATCTTTCGTATTCAAGTACATTCCTTCTTTGACGCTAAAACAAATGAGAAACAACGAATTAATTTCTTCGTTAAATTAATCTTTATTGTCATACTTCTTTAATCCATGAATACAAGCGACGAGATCTTTGGTCATTTTCTTGGAATCGACTGTGTCAACGCACGCTTGTTCAAGTAAGTGACACCAACTACAGACATCAAAATTACAAGATATTTTTTTTATAGAAAATATTAATCTACCGTTGAAGTTCTTCATTGCCATCAAGTTTACCACGGTGTTCAAGACCACGAGTCCAAGCAAAAATACTAGCGATTGGATTTGTGCTTGTTGGTCGTCCCTATTAAAATATAAATCATAATTTAAATTCATTATTCTATCATTATTTTACTTTTTGATGTTCACGATAATGACGTGTTACAGTACCATGAGCAGCTTCCGCTTCAATTGTTTTTCCATCAGGGCATACCAGTACTGATGACATAAGGCCAAGACTGCCATAGCCTATTCAAAACAAAAAAGCATGTCTTAACTAATAAATTAATTTTCTTTATGTACCTTGTGCAACAATATCTGATTGAACATCACCATCATAATTTTTACATGCCCAAACGAAACCACCGCTGCTTTTAAGTGCTTGTGCAACCATATCTAAAATAAATATGGATTCATATTGGATAAAAATCAACGACATCCAATTGATTTCCTACCATCAATTAATCGATGTTCATACCAGATTTTATTCTTCTCAAAATCTTGTTTATATTGTTGTTGATAGATATCTTCAAATATATCCTTAAATCGACCATCATATTTTTTGAGAATTGTATTTTTCGTTGACAAATATAATGGATAATTCTAACAGAGACAAACAACAACACGAATTTATAATTAACCGATTTTTCTTTTCGTTTTACTTTTGCAAGCGCATATTGAAAGCATGAGTGGGCAAAGCCTGTAATAGATTCATCGGTATTGTACATAGCCAATGAAACACCACCTGACTTTTTAAAGTTGAAAACTTCAACTTCTGTGGGTGCTGAACCGTCAGCTGGTGCATATTTTAATGTGACCCGTCCTGGACTTTTGATGACCATATCTTGACAACGATATTGATCACCAAATGCATGACGACCAATAACGATGGGCTGTTTCCAACCAGGAACCAACAATGGGATTGTTTTACAAATGATTGGTTCACGAAAAACGGTTCCACCCTAAATAAATAATAAATAATTAAGATGTTTTATTTTCAAATGTACATAGAAAAATAACATACAAGAATATTACGAATAGTTCCATTTGGTGATAGCCACATTTTTTTCAATTTAAATTCTGAAAATTTTTCAAAATGAATATAGATACGACGGCTATTTTTTCTCCATACCTTCGACTCGTTGTTCATCGGGTGTGATTGTAGCACATTTAATACCAACATTATAACGTTGGATAGCTTCTGCTGCATCAACAGTAACTTTATCATTAGTTGCATCACGGTTTTCAAGGCCCAAATCATAATATTTGCAATCAACATTAACATAAGGCAGGACAAGCTAAACAAAAGTAGAGAGTTTAGTTTTTAAACTAAAAACAAAAACAAAAACAAAAGATAACTGACCATTTCTTTAATCCAGGCCCAAATAATACGTGTCATTTCATCACCGTCCAATTCAACGATTGGATTGGCAACTTTGATACGCTTTTGTATTTTGCCTGTTGAAGCTTAAACATAAAAACAAAGATTTGAGTTTTAGATGAAAAACCTTCAAAAAAAAACAAAATACACAAAAGTGTACAGTTGTTAATACATCTATGTTATTGCGTAGGCGTATTTTCGTAAGTTAAATATTACCTTGGCGAGTTTTGTTTTCGTGCGATGACATGACCGAAACAACGCTGGACTTGAGAAGACATCCCGATGTTTCAGTTGGTCTTAAACTACGTGCAAATGATCGAAATAAAAACGAAGCCATCGCAGTTAACAAATACTGTAGTCAACAAAAATATTCTAAAGTACAAAAGAACGATAAGAAAAACGACAACATGAAGGAACCGTGAGAAAAAAGAAAATGAAAGCCAAGAATTTATGTCAACGTGTCTTTATAATAGAAACAAGGTAATAGCGGATAGATAGTTCGTGAGTCTATATATATATATAAAGAAATGTATGAACTAATCGAAGTAAATATATTGGTAAGTACCTGAGGAAAAAGATCAGCTTCCATGTTGCGCATTAGATCAAATTAGAGGTTAGCGCAATATGTCGATGAAAACAAATGCACCAATAAGAGGAGAGAAAGCATAAATCGCGTCGTACTGATATAAATAAGTGTAGACTGCCGGACAGATTGTGTCACAATGTTAACGATTTCGTTTGCAAAAGTCAATACTTTTCTGGATTCATTCTAGATGTCTGGACATATTGCTTCTTCTTCGAATACACGAATATTTGATCCGACAGCTTTACCACCTCGATGGCTTGATTGCCCGAGAAAATCAAGTATTATTGCCAGTAAATATCAATAATTTACTTTTTTTTGACATTTTTCACTTTGTGTTTTTCATAATATTTAGATAAATTTATTGCATTCAAAACTCCATTGGATGATCGATATAAAGAAAAAATTAGTTCCTATCAACTATGGACATGTCCCATGTTACTTGACTCTGTTAAACGTGAACAGGTATGATCGAAATTTCCTCATTCAATATATTAATTATATTCATGTCGTCTATAGAAAACTCTCGGTTGTGTTATCGATTTAACAAATACGCAACGATTTTATAATAGTGATACTGAATTCAGAGACAAACGTATACGTTATGAAAAAATTCGATGTCGAGGGTAAGACAATGAATTAGATTGAAATTTCCACGTACACAATATGTCCGAGTAAACACATATCTTTCTCTCTATAGAACAAGAAACTTTAATAAACAAAATATCCGACAGAAATAGAAGATAATATAGATTCAGATTAATTCTCTTATCGAATTTCATTATTTTCGATCTATTGGATTTCTTTTTTTAGGCATGGCGAGACGCCTAACGATGAACAAATCAATCGTTTTATGGACGTTTGTAATGATTTTTTTAATAATAATCCCAATGAAATTATTGGTAAGATCTTAATTCTAATTTATCGTCGTAAAAATAATTAGCTTGATTTATTTACCAGGTATTCATTGTACACATGGATTTAATCGTACAGGATTTTTAATTTGTGCATATCTTTGCCGTGAACTTGATATGAGGTATAAATATTTTGTGAAATAAATTTTGAAACGTATATCTGTCGGGTTTTCTAGTATTGATGCTGCCATTGATATATTTTCAAAAGCTCGGCCGCCAGGAATTTACAAACAAGATTATTTAAATGAGCTATTGAAAAAATATGGTGATGAAAGCTCTACAATGATTCCGGCACCTGCACGACCTGAATGGTGTCTTAGTGAGAGCATCTTTTTTTGATATAAAAATAAATATTCATTGAGAGTTCTGCTTACAGCTAATAGCGATGACGAAGATGAACCTAATGAACGACCTGTAGGTATTAGTGGCATTAAACGGCCACTTAGTAATGCTATTGAACCACCAAGTAAACGACTACACGAAGCACCACGAGTATTTAATTGATTTTGTTAAAAAAAACATGATTTGATTTTTTAAAACTTCTCTTAGAGTTCAAATCCGCAATTTGCTGTTAGTCTATCCGGTGTTTTCCCTATTTGCTCTCAATCGACTGTGACTATTCAATTGAAATGCCAAAGAATGTGTGAATGGACTCGGTAAGAAAGAGAATATGATCTTGTTTTGTTTTGTTTAACATTAAAATTGTTGTGTTTCTTTAGGCGAGGTTTTCCAGGTTCACAACCTGTATCAATGGATATTACAAATTATAAGACTATCGTTCAATCTCCGTATATGGTCAGTTGGAAAGCTGATGGAACTAGGTAATGTGAGAAGATCGTTTTTTTCTTCTTCTCTTATTTATATTTAATTCAAT
The DNA here is from genome assembly GCA_905331475.1 of Rotaria socialis. Taxonomy (NCBI): domain Eukaryota; kingdom Metazoa; phylum Rotifera; class Eurotatoria; order Philodinida; family Philodinidae; genus Rotaria; species Rotaria socialis. The sequence continues at coordinate 395,077 of CAJNYU010002706.1, forward strand.
CATAGATATATGATGTTGATTGAAGATGACAATAAAATTTATATGTTTGATCGTGATAATAATGTATTTCAAATAAGTCATCTTCGTTTTCCAAAAGATGCTGAATCTACAAGTCATTTAACGAATACACTAATTGATGGTGTAAGTTTTTTTAAAATGATTTTGAATCTATTGAAAGATACTGAATAATTTTCTCTTTTAGGAACTTGTAATCGATAATGTAAATGGAACCAAACTACCCAGATATTTAATTTATGATATTATAACTTATGAAGTAAAATGAAGAAATTTATTGATCTGATTTGATTTGAAGAGATTATTTTAATTTTAGAATGAAAATGTTGGAAAAAAACCATTTAGAGAACGTCTTGATATCATACGTCGTTCAATTGTCGATGTTCGCAATAAAGCTATAGCAAAAGGCCTTGTTGATAAAAGTTTAGACCCATTTTCAATACGAAATAAAGATTTCTGGGATTTAGCTGCGGTACCTAAAGTAAGAGATTTTTTTAATTTAAAAAAATGATTATTCAGTACTTCGAGAAACAGTTGCAATCATTGAAAATATCGCTAATATAGAGACTTTCTCATCATCGATCTATCTCTTAGAACAGTACTGCGAAGATTGCAAGTATGAAGAAATAAGAGATCTAGGGAAAAAACTAAAAATTCCATGTATTTTTTTTATTTATTCATAAAACTATTTTAAATCGTCTTTGAAAATTTCCAATTAACATCGAAATCAGTCTGTAAGAAGATCACCAGATATTTGGTCTTTTATAATTGACATCACCTTGTACTTTACTTAATCATTTTCTATTGCGATGTTGAAAGAGTAGAGATGACCTTCTTTTGAGAGTTTATCAAAATTGTGATAGTTGTTTTGAATATGAAAATCTAAAGTTTAACAATCGGTACATTTTATGTTGTGTCACAAAAAAAAATGTAATATTCCCTGAAAATTTGAGGTAACTCTCTCTCTCTCTAGTACGGCGTACACATATGTCGAGAGTTCCTGAGAACTCGAATCTAACTGGATTAGGACCGATTTTTGAGTAGGAGAAAAGATTGCTTTCAAGTAAACACTACTTGGCTCAGTCATAGAATTCTTTATATTATATACGAAGAAGTGCGAGAATTTGTGGAGACCATGACACATATATTCTTCTTTTAAAATTCATCTACAATCTCTATAGTGTTCATATAGAATTCTATTGCTATGCGCACGACCATAATACGGGGCTAGAGGAACATTTCTTATAGTACTGCCATGTAGAAAATCTTAGCCAAAGCAAACTAGATTAGTTTGTTGCTACGATGCCTGAATCAATTCGATTTTCTAAAAGACTTCCAAAATGATGATAATTTTATTTTTTATACTTCTTTCATAGTTGGTTGGTCCTAAATTTCAAGCACAAATAGCTCATGAAGTTGATGGCCTTATTTTTCAACCTGAACTTGATGTAAGATGCGGAAACTTTCATATTTCTTAGTAAATGTTTTATTTTGTTCTAGCCGTATTTACCTGGCCGATCACCGCGTGTACTGAAATGGAAAGAAGATAATACCATTGATTTTCGTCTAAAAATTTTCGTTGATAAATCAAAAATAGGGTATATCACAATTCTGTTTTAATGCATCGAAATAGTTTCTTATTATTATTGTTGTTTTCTTCTCTTTAGACAATTACCCGAGAAAAAAGCTCTTTTATTCGTCAATGGTATGCAACAGCCATTTGCAAACATACCTTGGTCAAAGGAATTACGTCAATATGATAATAAAATCATCGAATGTTCATATCGTGACCATAAATGGCATTTTCATCGACAACGAACTGATAAATCATTTCCTAATGCTAAAGGTATGTGTAGAACTCTATTGACGTCAAATGCATTTTAATTATATTTCATTGGTTCTTCTTCGTTTAGAAACAGCGTTTGGTAAGTTTAAAATTTTTTTTGAATTCTTATTTCTATATTCATTGTATAGGAGCCGTCGAAGCCATGCAACATCCGGTAACAAAAGAGTTGCTTTGTTCACTTATTGACGAACATCTAAAAAATAACATGCATTGAGAATGCAAGAAGTTTATTTCTTTGAATTCTTTAATGTCATATAGTGTCTTCTTTTTCTACACATCTCTTGTAAAATTGATTTTGTCGGCAGTATACCAAGCTAATCATGGCATGAAGTTACACGTGTAAATATATGCAGTAACTCAGAAATTGAACAAATGTGAATATTCGATTTAAATGATACTAAATATTGTAGTAGTTCATTTAAATCTGGTTACAAGCTGAAAATGGTATGTGCTTGTGAGACTTTTAAATCCTATCATCGATTTAGCGTATGATAATTTTTGCTTGAAATCCATTTATTAATTGTATATCAACTGTATGGTATGATTAAATTCGTAAAATTGCAAATGATCTTTCTAATAACGAATTCTTTACTGTAAATGTTGATGATATATAATGAGTTATGTGTTTAGTTTTCTGTAGAGAAGATAGACGATTGTCGTATTCATTGTTTACTATGCTGCCCGATCAACTTTGGCAGTTTGTTCAAATTGTATTAAATGATGCAGCTTTCTTAAAAAATCGTTTCATATATAGATCACACAATTGCTGATAGAACTCACCAATGAAGGAAGCAGAGTTCGAATTATGGAACAATGTTTCGATTTCGTTCATCCTAATCGATAACATCGTTTTTTATTATAAAAATAGAAGAATTCAAGATGACAATAACGACTACATAGATCAATTTAACAGAGAATTAATTTAATGTATTTTGATTCGAAATACAGTGAGAAACTAGAGTCGACACTTAAAGTTATGCTTTTTTTGATGATTGATTGATCAATGATCGAAATCTCACCACTGAACATTCAATTCATTGTATTTGAATGTAGCCGTGATCTTGTCGTTGACTAAAATGCATGCAAAACATTTTATAGAAGTGAACACTCGCATGTCTTATTCATGTATTCTTTCCATTAAATTTTGCGCACAAGTTTAGCGAAATTTCTTCGAGACGACGATCTGATCAGCGAATCGCTATTGACGAATTTTCTCTAATTTTAGTTCGCAATTGACCTCTTGACGTCCTATGTGAGATAGGAAATAAAGAACAGGCTGCTGTATTCATTAAGATATTCAAAAGTATTACTATTGCATTTTTCAAGTTTCTATCCGAAACAAAATGGTATAACAAATCTTATTGTAACAAATATCCTGAAAGACTCTCACTATGCTAGCAGGCACGAATATTCAGGGCTCCGAAACTTCGCCAATAAGACTTTCACCATTAATTGGCGAATACCCGCAGGAAGAATCGACGAAAGTTGTATAGATCTTCATTAATGGAAGTGGAATATTCATATCGTAAGTGAAGTAGAAGAACTATATCTAACATTATTAAAATGTAGCTCGAATCATACAGTTAACAATACAGTTGATGTCAATATCTTTAGTCAACACTATCGTCACACTTAAATTCCACAAAGTTTACTGGATGCTCTCCAATGGCGAAAGTCCTATTATGACGAACTTTCGGTAACCCGAATATTCAAATTGACACAAAAAACTCAAAATACATTTTCTGGCATATACCGGTTTCTTTCATTCAAAATAATGCCAAATATTTCTACATAAGATCACACCTCGTAAAACGAAAAAACGACGATGGATATGTGATGGCGTTTGATGGAATATAAGCTTTGATATTGTGAAGGAAAGTGATATAATCGGCAATCGGTAGCAATGTGTGATATCTTTCATTCAGTTCAAATTTCAGCGATTGATACATTGATTCACGATTGCTAAGACACATTTCATAGAGTTGTAGAAGGCGATCACCATCGAGACGTGTACAAAGAGGAAGAATTGTAGTGCCAAGTTTCATTCGTAGAAGAAATAATTTTACATGATCATGAGTCCATTCTGTAATAGAATATGGTAGGTCCCTAAAAGCACAAATAAATTATCACATCAAAGTATGAGATTGTGATAGAGCTTTCTGCTAATTAGACTAGATATATGAAAATAATCACGACCAGCGTAGAGAACATTTTGCCAGTATTTTGTATCTGAGACAGTGTATAGATACATGTATCTAATCATAATTAAAATTTCTAAAGGTACAAATGTCAACAATTCTGAAAAAGAACAAGAACCAAGATAGTGTAAGCGCGCTAATGAAGGCTACAGTACTGTTGCCACAAACGAATATAATTTACACTCAAAATGAGAATGAGTGATAATTCGAGCTCATTCATTTAACAGTCATTCCGCCAACACAATAGAGTACCTTTTAACGACATATTCAACACGTTTTGCATTCATCATATTTATAAACTGTCATGTGGACACATAGATAATTTTCTTTATGAAGCTTGCGAAAAAATATTTTTTGACTTGTTACTCAAATAGGTTCTGAAGTTGAACATTTTTGAATAGAATTTATTACCCCGTAAAGAAAGTTTTTTTTTATGTATCGGTTAGTTGAGATAAGAAAACATCCCGTTTATTCACTAGAATCAGTTTACTAAGCGTAATCCAGTCACGTTGAAATGTGAAGTGATAACGCGATTTATCATAATAGTCAATAAAACAATTGGGTATTATGATAACAAGATGCATACTCGATTGTATTGGAAAGTAATTCAGTATGTTCCAGACTCATCGAATTGTTCTCCGTTGAGTTTGTTGGTAATGGTTTTGAAGCTGTTTGACATTGTTGAATTATCTCATTCTTCAATTTTTCATAGGCCAAGCTGAATTGAGTATTTGCAAAATTCACGTAGATTTTACCACTGACAATGATACCCAGCCATCCATCAGGTTTATAATCGGCTTCTATAATGATTGGAATTAGACGACATCCTCTTTCAAATGCATAATGTGCTTCTGATTGACAATAAACACTTTCTTTGTATGCGTTCGACATACAGATTAGTACATTTTCAGAATTTTCAATAGCATTTGCTATGCCGACCATTGTCGATCCATACAAACATTCTCTGTCAAGCCAGACGTTAAATCCATGTTTCACTAGTTCTTCATGAATTTGAAGACATAGTTCTTGATTTTTATGCGCATAACTTATCATAATATTGTATTTGTGTGAATATAAAATAGATGGTTTAGCAACTGCTGCATTTTCTTTTTCCAATTTCCAAAGAAGTCCTTCAGCAGCTCGTTGTAAACCAGCTTGACCCGAGTTTGAATTTTCTGCAAGATTTCTACTATGATTCATGAAATCTTCATTCTGTTTTAGTATCAAACAGGCTTCGTTGAAAAATGAAAGTGCGAGAAGAATTTCAAGAGCGACTTGTTGTACTTTGATTGGATCGAATCGTACTTCTACAACACATTTCATTAGTAAAGGAAGTGTTCCCTGCTTTATTAATTCAGTTTTAACTTGATCATGTTGTACAAAATCTAGAAAGAGCTCACCAGTGAATTGATAATTGAAATAATAAAAAAGAAATATTTAATAATCGGTAACTTACTTTTTAAACTCTTCAGCAAGCTATCAAATCGTTCTGTTTTTCCAGGATCATCTATAGTATTTCTCATAAAATCAATGTAGACAGTAGCAATTTTTCCCGGGTTCACCATAGCCTTAATGTCATTTTCAACCATCAGTTTCCCCAAACACCGATAAGCATTCAATTGTATTTCATCATGATCAGTATCAGTCAGTTCCAGAAGCATAGAAATCAAATCCGGTATAGTTTTCATAAAATTGAGTACATTCAAGTGAAGTGTGAAATTATACAAAATTTGAACAATGGTTTGTGCTTTGGACTTTAAATTCGTTTTATTTGAATGATGTTTCAATGTTAATGACAAAAAAGATGACCATTGCAACACTAATTTGCAGTAGTCACTATAAAATTCTTCACTAAAAATATTGACATTTTCAGACTCAACAGGACGAATGAGAAAATAAGTTAGCTGACGAATCATAGCATTAACTTGCGGAGAACATTGAAGATAAGACTCGGGCTGACCGCTTGTCATCCATGCAGTAAATTCATGAAGTAATGTACGTAAGATCTTAATCAAATTTTCAGGATCTCCGTAATCAGGATACCATTGTAAATACCATGGCATCGTGCGAAGGAATAATGTTTGACTATTATCAAGTTTTTGATAAAAATATTGATCCAAACTTTTGATCATTTCAATAGCATACGGAGAACACAGACATTGCGTGACAGCAGAAAAGATAGGTGCGATCAACGAATAATCATATGCTGCCATATGATTTCTGATGATATTTTTAAATATGGTTAATAGGGAGCGCACTGAACGAAGAAGTTGAGAATCATTCAAATGTTTGCCGTTAGTGCCAATCTCTTGAAGACAATACACAAGTTCGTCGATCAACGGTTTAGAAAATAGTAAACTTTTAAGTTCATCAACATTACTATCATCAATGCTATAACTTAGATTCATAAACAAGATTGTAGCATCCAAAACGAATTTCTGTGTAACACTTTCTTCTGTTTGTTTTCGATGAAGCTCGTCGGTAATTGCAGTATCCCGTAAAATTATAAAAAGTTCGTGTTTGACTAGTTCAGAGTTGAGAAGTATTTTATGTCTGTGTGGTAAACTTGCCAATGTGAAAAGAATTTTTTCTATAAATGCGCTTTTAACATCAGGAATATTAATTTCTTTGAAACCAACGGTAAATATATCAAACGATGTCTTCAACTGTTCGATGCTAATATTTGCTGCATGTTTTTGAATAGATTTACAATGTTCATCAATCGCAGTGTTGCTCATTGTTCTTTCCTGACAGCAGCTTGAAGTTGTTTTTGAAAACAATTTCAGATGATTCAAATAAGCTTCGACTTCAGATAGTTTTCATCTAGAATAGAATAGAATTTATATAAAATGTTGACACTACAAAAAATCTAAACAGCCGTCTAACAAAAAAAAGGCAAAATAGAGAGCTACAAAATAAGAAATGCATGCTACTTCTCAATTCGTTGATGATTTTTTGTAGGATGAAAAAAACACGAAAGGGACTCTCAATGTTTACAATTATTAAAACACAACTTTTGACCATTCATGTCTTCACTGTAGACTTTTGTGAAGCAATTTTTTAAAGATTTTGATATTGCTTCCAAAATCAAACAGATTGGTTATTGTTTGCATAAACAAAGACAAATCAATACTAATTTCAACTTGAATACTATAGCTAGGTGAATTGCGAACGCAAATTTTTGGAATTGAAATAAATACAATTAAATTTCTGTACTCAGATATTTCATTTAATTGATTAATGTTTAAATGTAAATTTTTCCGACTAGGTTTCTTACAACGAGAATGAGAAATTATTCTATAGGTAAAAGATAAATTTTGATATTGTTACATAATTCATAAAAAATTGTGTGATAAACATCTGAAACGATGTTTTATGCAAAATAATCAGCATTTATATAAGCTTAGGTTGATACAGTCATGATCAAATTAAATTATTCGATATGCATATTATCTAGTATTGAAGAATCGAATATAGATATTAAAACGATGCAACCAAAATAAAACATGAGACAAACAAGAAGTCTAAGCCAAATATAAAGAGATACAAGACGAAACGTCAATAGAACCAAATGATGAAACTCATAGAAGAAAGAAGAAAGGAAACATCGTATAATGTGTATACAAGTAAGAAATGATAAGATCAACACAATATGTTTGATCTGTCCAGCTTTAAATCCTTCGATAATCACGCTTACGTGTGAATTGTACGAGTATAAGTATTTCAGTATTGTCAAGAATTCATAAAATGCCAACCGTATGTGCTCTCTAACAAGTCTCCTCTCATGCATTGATAGTCTCACCTAATTTTGATAGTATAGCTGCTTCATTTCAAAGCCGAAAAATGGGCTAAGAACACATACTTCTTTGTAAAAGGCAAACAATTCAATCAAGAGAGCAATTAGTTATCAAAAATTAAGTAGAACAACATTTTTTGTTTTACTGTCATCTTAAGTCGAAACGATAGAGTTAAGATAAGCTAGAGTCACATGAAAAAGCACATCGACCAATGTTAAAAGCTGAGTATCTGGTCGATTCAAGCGATTTTCAGTTGAATTCATCACGGAGCAAGTGCACAGTGTATGATAAACGTGATAACAGCCAGAAATCACTCCGAAACCAAATTTTAACTAGAATTAGGTTTTTCTAGCAGCCCAGGTCGAGGTTTACGGAGTCCATATACGATCGTAAACGGTCGTATACAGAGAAATACGACCATATACGGTAAAATGAGGAGCAATACGGAGATCGCATATGGGCTCAATGTACAGGAATTGTAAAAGATCGTTTTTTGTCTCCGTATACGGTCGTAAACGACCGTGTCTGTTAGGTCCGGGAGCATTGTACTCCAAAATGAGCACTTACAAGCACTGAATCATACATCGTGGATACAATTTACAAACAATGGCAAAGTTGCTAACCTCTACAGTTAATTTCAGATGTTGCTCTAGAAATATTATTTCAGAAAATGACATGCTCGCTGCATCACAAATTTAGCTGTTCATCATCAATCATCGGCCTTAGCTATCAAATCAGCTTTGAACATTTGGTCTAACCTTGCATTAATTTGATGTCTCATAGTAACTTGATTTCTGGATGGCACCATGTGTGACAATACATAATACGCATACTGTTATTTGATTGATTTGGAATCTCTACAAACTAAACAGGATCCATACATTATTAGTAGACAATGAAAATACAAATTTACGTGATCAGACTTTGATGATATTAGAAAAATTAGTGACGATTATATGCGATTCAAGAAGTTTGTCAATAATATGTATAAATGTTTCAGTGATGTTGCTAGAAAAGTTATTCTAATTAAAGAAGAATAATCTGAGCGAAACGTACAGGTAACAGCAATTAAAGTTATTGTTTCTTCCAACTTGATGAATAACTAGCTAAACACAATGTCGAACCTATAAATTCAATGGATTTACATTATTGATCCAAAGGTTTAAATGTACTTGGCAAAAAAATAATAATTCGCACAAAATATTTTCACCATAACCCAGTAAAACGAAACAAAACTATTCACTAGAAGTTTGTGATGTAACACTTAACAGTATTTTGTGCATCGTTCCCTCTCATTTCTCGACGTTTATGGCTACTTTTAAATGTATAATTTCTTTGGTTTGATCATATATTTTATCTTTATGATCACTTATTATGCCCTACTCTCCATTCATTTTTATAATAGGCGGTTCATAAATAATTATCATTATTGATGATTACATTTTGACAAAAAATAATCCAAAACTCTAGACTTCATCCAATTTTTGCAAACTCCTGGTCATCAATACAAATTGTTTTGTGTAAAAGAAAATGTTTAAAACAGACGTATACGTAGAAAGGATTTCGTTAGTAAAAATATCAGTTAAATAGGAAAGTTTTCTTACAGGACATTGGTGTAGATTTAATAATAACCCTACACTGTGTAAAAAAACATCCACAGAATAATAAACGGAAAAATCGTTTTTGATAGGGTATTTAACAAAAAAAAGGGTTTATGATATGTTGCACTCTCATAAACCCTTTTTTTACAGTGAGTGAAACATCTTTTAAGCAAGATCTTGAAATCTTGTCATTGGTAAGTAAGATCTTATCAAGATCTTTAAAAGAGAATTCGCTTGTTCAAATCTTGTCGTATCAGATAAATCTGTGTCTAAGATCTTGGGAAGATCATGGAAAAGATATCGTTTACTATTATCTTCTCACAAGATCTTGAGTAAAACAGAAGGCGATATCATTAGCGTATTTACATAGGCTATCTAGTCATTCACCATTTTTTTATGCACACACAAGCTATATATAAACAATATGATTGAACATATGAAACATAAATTTTCAAAAATAATTTTTTTTAAACTATTTCTCGATCAATGATCGAGAGAGGACTACCCTAAATTGATCTGACGGATCTCAGACCAATTTAAAGTCGGTCAGATCCCAACATCTGACTTGCTTGAGTTATTCAGGAGAAAAATAATTAATATGAAAATAAATTGAAAAATATCGACAGCTGCTTTTACAAAAAAAAGAAGTAAAAACTGCGTTGTATGATTGATTCGAACCATGATTTCAAAATACGTCATCCAAGATCTTATGGATTCTTACCCAAGATCTGTAATAAGATATTGGTACAAGATAATACGATTATCTTGTACCTAAATTTTCAAGATCTGTTAACTTATTCGTACCCAAGATCTTGGCTAAAATTNAATCCATCTGTATAAAAATCTTATCTAATTAGTGCATCGAAGTGTTAGTTTTTTTATGTTTTATGTCTGTAATGGGGAGGGAGGGGGGTAGGGTGCAGGGGAGCAGCAAAAATCTCACAATTAAACTTGCACTCACTATTTTCTTCGAAAATATATGAGAGTTCCACAAAATCGGATACCTTTGGGGTTTCGTATAGTACCTTTTTTTCCAGTGTGGTAAGAGTTCTTGCCGAGAGCTCGAAATAAAATTAAATAAAGTTTGAATTTTGTTAAAATTCTCATGTATTTTGTGGCAGTTATATACTCAATCTTATCTGAACTGTTTATTGTGTAATGGGAATTCAACTTCCGGGTACTGAGTCATACTGTCAAGATGGAAATGAGAGACTTCATCTTCTTCGAGACAAGTGGAGTCAAGCGGAGTTAGATGGAGTCAGATGGAGTCAGATGGAATACGATGGAGTCATGGAGTCTGCTGTTTCCCCTTTGTATATGATTGATTCGAACCATGATTTCAAAATACGTCATCCAAGATCTTATGGATTCTTACCCAAGATCTTTAATAAGATATTGGTACAAGATAATCGTATTATCTTGTACCTAAATTTTCAAGATCTGTTAACTTATTCGTACCCAAGATCTTGGCTAAAATTTAACTTGCAAGATGTTCGACTAGGGAAGCATTTTTAGAATCGTTTTTATTTCTGACCGGTTAAGGCAATGAAATAGCATCTAGCTCGTAGAAAATAGTCTACAGATGAAAATTGGTTGCGGTAATGAATGTTTAAAGAAAACGCGGAAACTTACGTCATTTTTAGTTGTAGTCTTCTGTAAATTGTAATCATTTCTTCGTATTTATCGATTTAGTATTTCTTAATTCTTTTATCTAATTTCAAAACGCCGGAGATAAGCAAGAAAGAAGATTAATTTTTTCTAATATATTTTTTTTTGTGGAACCTTTAATTTTGATCAGAATTTATTTTTTTCAGTAACTCTTTTTAGACAGCAATTGTTTATGCATATATCCTTACTGATGATAGAAAAAACATTTGAGGTAAAAAAGAGAAAAATGAGTGAACGAGTTAACATCCATCATTCAATGTAGGATATTGAAGACGAGATTTTTTTAAATAATGTAAGTATATAATTTCTCATGGCGTTTTTATTTTGTATGTATCTATCTCACTAGTTTTACCAAAGACTTTGTACAGTTATCATTAACCTATATGCTTGATGAAGATAAATCATTCATAATTTTATTAATAATACAAAATCTTAAGTTTCATCTTCCTATAAATGCATTAATTTTGGAAATACGATATATAAATATTTAGGGTGTAAAATGAAAGTTAGTTCTATATCTCTGTTGCTGGATCAACTTGTCAATGTAGTAAATCATGAATCATTTTTATTATTATTTAAGACGCGTATGTCTGTGATGTTGTATTCAAATGTATAAAACAATGTATATTTGTATAATCGTGTATTGGTTCTACATAATACATAGATTCTATTGGGTGAAAACGTGAGAAATCCTCTTTGATAACTGAAGATATTTTTCTTATCGTGTTAGTTCCTTTCCGATTTAGTATAAACTATAAAGGGCGATGCGATTTGATTTTTCAAATTTTTCTCCAACAATGAACGGAAAAATCTATGTTCATACCTTCCGACTAATCGATATAAATTTTGGCCACATTTTCAGCTTAAACCATTTATTGGACTTTGCATTACGTAGGACATTTTATTTGATTCTAATTAGAAATTTATAATGTTGTGTATGTTGATTTATCAGGTAAACTATTTATGTTATGCGTTTGCTCTGAGATTGTGTCGGAACATACGTGGTAAAGAATCGCAATTGGATGTGAACCAGTCACACTCAACTGACGATTTTTCACCGATTTGAACAATGTTGTTTTCCATTTCTTGATATGGTTCCTTTTAACACTAAATTACTCATTTTATTCTAAACAACAATTTTCAACAAATCAAGGTATTTTTTATGTAACTGAAGACTCTTCATGATGGATTCAACATTAAACGAAAAATCTGCTTGATCATTATTAACATTGATGTATAACACTTTATAAACATCTCAGGTTGGAATTATTGCAGAATAATAATAATAGATATTGATTGTGTTGCGAGAATTTCATGAACGAATTTTTAAATTACTATGAAGGGCTCGCACTTAAATCCCAGTTATCATTGATATAGATCTGCTATTTTTCAAAAGTAATGTTTTCGAAATAGATTGATATAAATAATTATTCATATATGTTATTTATGAGAGGTTTGAAAAAAGCAAAAACTTATATTGATATTATTGTACAAGGAAAATTATTTTTGTTTCGATGGCTGTAAATTCTTCGACGATAGCATACTAAATTTTACCAGATAACGCTTTTAACAATTTACTCTTGCAATATGCATAAAGTATAAATAAAGTTTGCCGTTTGCCAAATTAATTTGAGTCCATATTGTACTTTATCCCCATCCCCGTCCATGTACTATATACAACAATCACTAGGTGTCGGGAGCTGACGGCAAAATACTTTTTAAGCAGTTCTAACTCACCAATTTCTTCATCTGGGAATCTAATACGATTTGCAGAGAACAGAATATGCAGCTAGGTCTGTCATAATAAATTTATATTGTATGCATAGCTGCACAAGTACGGGTACAACTTGTACTGGGCAATTTACATAGAGGCTGAAAGCTCCACTAGTGACACAGAGGATACACTTGTACTCGCATGTACTCGGTTGTACTACCCCTTCTTCCCCCAAAAAACCTAGAATTCTAGAATTCATGTACCGGGCGGTACCATCGAGTTCATGTCAGCACATTAATTGTAGAATTCTAGGTTTTGGGGGGAAGAAGAGGTAGTACAACCGAGTACATTTGAGTACAAGTTGTACCCGTACTTGCACAGCCCTCATTGTATATGTTATAAAACAACCTCTTAGGATAAAGAGTGACATACTTTACGTTGTCGTGTTTCTCAGTCAATTCCATATTCTTCAAGTTTATTTCAAAACTGATAGAGAAACAGAAAATTTAGATTCTTAAACATTTACTATCACCTATAAAACGAGCACACTTATTATTAAAAATTGATTTATAATATTTACTTTAATTATTCTTGAAATAATAATTGTGAATCTATTATGTGTAGATAATTGTCAATAATTATGTATACGATAGATTCGTTAGAAGTTAACTAGCTATTATCAAGAAAGTTTGATACATATTTTCGTAAAATCAGCAATTTTATGTTGATACCGAATATGTAATCGAATAAAACTGAATTTGCTTGTTTTGATCTTGAAGTAGATAGAAGATGCGTTCGTTATAAAGGTAAATGAATTGGTTTGTTCAAGCATTATTCAAAATTGTAAATATCAAGTATGAGAGTTCTTCTGATTCGAAACATGCTAGAGAGATATACCATTTTCAGCTATTCAGACAAATGTTTTCGGTAAATTTCGTTCCTTCGATCAAACATACAAATAATATAATTCAATTTGTATTTTTAAATGGTCACTAACTCTGATATACTTAGATTAAAATAAAACTGAATCATCTCATCTGATACTTAATAAACAGGATTCATTGGTTCTTTTTTATTTTTGGCTACTCAGGATAACCATTCTGAGAATCGGATTTTATGTCAATTTCTATATAGAAATCTGGATTGTTAACTGATATTAGGATCTCTAGTATTTTGCCTCGATCATATCTTACTGTTGAATTCAACGGAACTCATTTCAGGGCCCTGACTGACCTCAAGCGTCGGACTCACTCAGCTAGGTAATTTGATCAAATTGAGTTTTCCTTTAATACAATGGTGCAAAAATATCATTCATTTGCATGTTATGTTTCTCAGAAAATAATCAAGAATCGGCTGATTTACTTTGTATTTAGATAATAGATAAGTGTTATTCATGAAAAGAAGATTAGGAATCTACAATCAAACAAGAAGAAAAGAATCCGAAAAATATATCTTTATAAGTTATTACAAGACGTAATAGCTAACTGTGAAACCGAAGTAAATCTAACTGTTATTCTACTTGGAGTTCAGCAGGATTTATCATAGCATCACAAGGCAACAAAGTAGCAATTCTCCTTGAAAGTCTAAATCAAGAATAAGTAGAAACCCAAACTTTGCTCCGATGATCTTGCATAGATGTGAGTTTATTTGAAGATGAGAATAAAAAACAGGTTGAACCAGTGATATACATTTTATCAAAGTGTCAACACATTTTACATGACGCATAAAACGACATAATATTTTTCTCGAATACATGACTGGTCGTAGTTAATAAGATCTACTGTCAATCGGTTGGTATGGAATCTGTGCAATATTTTCTGTATCATGGACGGTCTGCATATCGTAAAATTCCACAGACTGCAAACTACGATATCCATACCAATTTCCATTGTCCCAATAATATACTTTTGTTGGTGACTCATTAGATTGGCACGCAAAGAACCGAGGACCTCCTTCAGAATTTTTTTTATAATACTCGACATTGTTCTCTGGGCATACTTGAATATTATCAGCTGAAAAATCTTCTCTGAGTTGTTCTAATGTCGTCAAACGACCAGTGGCTCTCACTGTTGTATTAGTCCTAACACTGGTATATTTGAAGACGCATTGCTTGCCAGTTGTTGAAGGAAGTCCTAAACTTCGAGAAATATCACTACTAGTTTCTGCCATCGATTATTTGAATAGACTGATAGGTCGAGTATTTTATAATTCAGTCTAAAACACAATGTTGTTACAATGTCGTGCTAAAAGATAGAATAAAGCTCTTTTTATACTGTCATGAAGGAAAACGAACAACAACATGCCAACTTGGAATATGCCAACTTGGAAATTTCCGATTAAATATTCTATTATTTGATAAGATAATGACAAATCGTAACGATTATATGCGGAGAGCGTCCAAATTCCATCCGTGGGTGTAATGCTCTCGTTCGAGTGTAACCTATACATAAGATTTGGTCTTATGATGCCATTTATTCTCATCACACCTATTACCTTTATCTTTCTGTCCTTTACATTTGTCTTTATCTATCCTTCTTCTTCGTTCTCTCAAATGGTTGAGTATTTAAGCGTGTGCTTTATATGTAATCGATGCGATTTATGCTTTGAAGAGTTAAATAAAGTGTAATACCACCAGTACAGGCATCTCTTCTATCTAAAATCGTCACACAAATGTTAAACATCGTTATCTCAGTTTGTTGTAAGACAAGGAAAGATCACTTTTCTGTCTATTCTATTTTCTATTATTTTATAGCGTGATACATTAGTACCTAAAAATTCGAAAGACGACGGTATTAATCAAAATATAGTCTATACTAGTTATTATATTGCTGACATACTTCATATTACACGGTTTCTGTCATAAGTTCAAGCTGTTCCTTCATTTCTCTATCGTTCTTATTAAAATTGTAATATGCCTAAATTACTTTACCTCTGTTGGTTGATGTATTCAAGGGTCTTTGAGTTTGGCTTATGAGCTACGCAAACTGTAATGTGAAGCTATCGAAATTTGCATTATCAACACTATTGAAGCATAAGATAAGAAATCTTTCAATAAGACATTAAACACATTTCTATGCAACCAACCATCAAAACAGTTATCGGTGAAACGAAAAAAACAATGTCTATTTATGACGACACAGGGTATGGGAATGTGGGTGTAGATGTACACCCAGACCAAATATAGAACCACACCCTCTATACCTCACATACACCCGCATGCTTAGATGGTAGCCGGATACATGCACAACTTGCAACTGGGTGTGGGTATGTACATGAAACACAAACATCCGCAAAACAAATACGAGAACATGCTTCATTTAGATCAAAGTGTTTGTAGCTAATCACTTAGTTGTTTCTAGTGTCTGTGGTACCGAAGACAGATCATGCCTGCAATATGAGACCATTGTCCTATTTTGTGAACAGGAGAAAGTTGCCACTGCTGACGGAATCCTCCGACTAAATAGTTCTTTTCCTTGAAATTTATGTATTTAGAACAATGGTTTTCCGAACATCAAAACTATTGCGATTCTTACAGTATTCATTTGGAGAATATGTAAAATAGAAATAGTATCGTAATGACCCAAGTTTCGTTATGAATGTGGATACTGCGAAAACAAAGAATCGGCGAATAGAATATATTCTAGATTAAATAATTCATTTTTTCGCTTGCTAGTGTGCCTAATTCAGGTTTTTCATTTTGAAGATTCAGCATACATTACCTGAATATATCTCATGACTTTAAACTTTAGATAAATGAATCAATTGCAGAAGAAATTTTCGTTAATTCAGGGTCAATTTGTGATTTATTTTATTTCACGAGTACGATAAACAACAACAGATGACTATGCCTTGTCATTAATCTTAAACACGAATTCAGTAGATATTGTATCGCAGAACAAAAGAAAATAAGCCATTTTTATACTTTCTTCGCATATTAAACCCATATCAGTTATTCGGATTACAATAGCTGGCTCTTTCAATACTTCCTTGTCATGTGCACACGGTTTATTGACTAATTTATTCGAGTATTTCTAATTAGATAAAACAATAAAGTCTGGTTCATGTTATTAAGTGACTAGTTCTCCTTATTTATTTGATACGCATACGTATTTGATTAGTGAACAAATGTGTTTCGATACAAAAAATGTTGATTTGATAGGCATTGAGCCAGTAGAATTCATCATTGATGAAAACGCAAAAACAGTGTTGCGCCTAAATGGCTTCACAACACAATTAATCACGAAATGTTTGACTTTCTTTACCTGAAAAAATGCATTACGAATACGAACAACAAGACATGATGAATGTAGAACACGTTATATATTTCTTCATTTTTCAAATGCTTTGACTTTTCGTATAAATAAATAAATGCCAATGATAAATGTTTTCTGCTTCTATCATTATTTTATAATAGTCGATAAAAAACATCGGTGCTTATTCATTATATTAAGTTCTCGGTGGTAGATATGCTTGAAAATTACCATAAGGTAGTTCTATATATATTTATTTATTTGCATAAATAGCACAATCGATTTTTAATGTTTGATAAAAAAAATAAGGATCATCGCTCCTACATTGCTTCTTTTGTTCTTTTGATGTATACGCATATTTTTATTCATGACCTACAGATGATTGCTTGTAAGTAAAACTTGAGAGTGTGAACATTTCTAATCACATTTATTGGAACAGCCAGAGCTACATCACATGACAACATACTTTTCGATGACTTTATTATTTTTCAAACAAAGCTAAAATTATTCATAGATAAATATATCTCCCTGGATTGTACTTGAGTGGAAAAAAACATAGGTTGTGCATAGACACTAAACTCTCAGCAACTGGGAAATGAAAAGAAATTCTAGCGTTTCACTAAAAAAACTGCTGTAGATTGTTTATCAATGAAAATTTTTAAATAAATAAACGCTCTTGTTTTTTGTTGTTAGTATCGATAATTATTGAAATTTCTTGGTTGCAATTTGATTGCTCGTTTTAACATTCCTCGAGCTAATGCAACTCCTTCTTGAGCTTTGTTGGCGTCATTTGCAAATTGATTAAAGGCATAACCTAACTTTTGCAGCTGTTCTTCTGATAGAGAGCTCAGAAATGACGCCAATGAATTCAACCACTCATCTTGTTCTGCTTTGCACTCGTCTTCAAATTCAGATCGACGTGCAACATCGCCGTGCTTTGGTAATAAGGCTTCTTGTTCATGTGTTAAATTGAGATCTGCGCCTCGAATGATTCCATCCATAATCGCAATCACGAATTCACATAAAGGATTCTTCTCGCCTTCACGTTTCGGAAAATACCGTTGTAATGAATGAGATTGAACACTGTTGCAAAGCAGCGCAACCGCAACACATAAGAGCAGAAATTTCATTGATGAATTCATTGGAGAAAAGTAGTGATCAATTGCGAAATTTGATAGACGATCAACGTATTTCCTGTTATATTTCTTTCTGATTTTATACTAAAAATCAATCCACTGAAACAGTCAAATGGTAACTCGCTACTCTTCGTTTAAGGATGATAAGCGAAAAATGGATATGATGAAAATTTTTCTTTATGTTTACCTCATAGTTTACACTAATTAGCCGTGATTAGCTTGATTGCTTCTGATTGGTAATATTAAACAACTGATATTATAGTTTGTTTATTATATTCTATGTGGTGTAGTCGAATGAGCAACAGAAATAAGGTATCCTGAAAAAGTGTACAGTGTGTTTGGTGTAGATGTTTGTATGTGATGAGTAGCGAATGTTTGACATGTAAGCAATCATTGAGCACAACATCATCATATTAATTCAAAGCGATGATTTTTAATACAACCTGCATGACAGACATAGTCAGTGCCTTTAGGGAATTTATAATATTGAATTAAACTCAATATTTGTATGCTAATTGTTAACAATTGCACTACTTTCAGCACAAATATATGAAATCAGGACTCTAAATTTGATTGAAATTCGTTTTTCAATATTCTAATAATCGATTTAAGTTATTTACGTTGAGATAGGAAAATATAAAGTTGAAAACACTTTACAAGAGCGTATTCTAGTCAAAGAGTTGTTTTGTCATAAATTTGTGAAAAGAATCTAGTATGACGTTGTCTCTACAAGAGATTCAAAGTTCAAAATTAAGTCTAAAAATATTCATAATACCTTGAAGATTCCATAACTTCTTCTAAGAGTAGCTCGCGGCTACGCCAGGCTAAGATATATCACTCCTAGACATACCCTATCTAATCACAATGTCCTCAATTGAAAAGTTTTTTTGTGCCGCGAGCGCTTCCTCTGTAATACCTGGGTATGAAATATTTAATAATATCTTATAAAAGGAAATATAAAATAATTAAGTCATTGAAAAAAGAAGTCAATATTGCTTAAAATTTGTGTTTTATGTTCATGACACATGTTGAATTCCTTTTATTTCGCTTGCAAACAAAAAAGAACTTTGTTTGATAAATTAAATAAAAACGTAGAACATTGAAAGAAACATAAAAATTTGATTTACAGTACTTCCGCCAGAAAAAAAAAGAAATCGTATCGCAAAACAATATAGAATTTTCTTTTGCTTAATAAAATATTGCAACTACAATGCTCATTTCTGGTATTATTGTATAATTTATAGTTTTTATTCTGTCTGCATAGTTATTCGAAATGGAAATGGCAGGAGGAAAAAAGGAGACGCATCATTTTTATTAGAATCGATTCATTTGTTGGAACGACGATCGATGTTTTTTATTGTGGAAAAACTCTGTGTCATTGCATAAATTAAAAGAAGATTATTCATGAAGAGAGATAACTAAGAAGGATTTTATTTTTCTAACGAATAAATATCTCATTAGGGCTTGTCACACAATACCAACAACAGTGAATACTGCAAAATACACCGTATCATGTTTAACATCTTGCAATTAATAACGACAAGTCATCTACAAAGTTTTATGCATGCATAAAAATTAATATTGAGTTCATCAAACAGCTGCTAAACCAATCTTCTGATTGTTGAAGACCCGCAGAGCTAAAATGATATGGCATATATAGTTTCATAGATTTGTTTTTTGTTTTTGTATTTACTATATAATAAATGAATAATGATTCCATGATATAAAAAATTAATTAACATTCATAAAAAAAAACTCAATATAAAACAATCTTGTTATTATTTTGATTTTAAATGATTATAGACGTATAGGTTTTGACTCACTGTATGCTAATAAAATGTCTAGAGCAACGAAAAAAACATCGAAGGCCTACAATGACATCCTTATTATCAAGTAGCGTCCCCTTTTCTGACATTTACATGTCAAATAATTATAACTCTATTTGCTTCGTATCACCCGTTCTTCCAATAGTATTAACATTTGAATGGATGTCAAAATACTTAGAGGCAAAATAATGCGTGAAGATTTGTTATGGCTGTAGACCAATAGCGAATAAGATCTTATCTAATCAACAAACATGCAAACAAACATTGACCTGTGACTGTCATCATGGGACCATATTAATACTAGCGACTTCCATCAAACTAGTTACTTTTGTCGGCAAAAATAATATTCTTCATATTCATGACTTATAATGCCAAATAATAGAATTCATATGAAAAAGATGACGTTGTTGTTTCCTTTCTTTTTTTTCTTCAGATAATATCAAACTATAATTCAAAAGTCATCGACACAGTACTCCATATTTATTATCAAAAATGAATGATGAAACTATGCGCAATGAATTATCATCTATTCAAATGCAGATGAATCAAACAACGAATGACGTAAATAGTTTAGTTTGTACTCTTTCTATAATTGATTGCTAGATATTGTGAAACGAGCAGTTTAAGTACTACTACTACTACTACTACTAATAATAATAATAATAATAGAGAAGAAGAAGAAAAAGACGAAGAAAAAAAAAAGAAAACATCTGCCGAAGGCGTTGCATTTTCTTTTCCGATTATTGGAATGCAACTAGAACTAAAAAGAGTAATTTAGAATTCTTATTTTTCTTTGCCGACACCGATCTCTATTTACTCGATTATGTGGGAAAATGCTGACCATTTTCAATCTCATTTGTATTTTATTTTCCACTCAAGTGCTGCTTTTATATGCATGGGCATACACTTAGCACTTAGCATTATACATGCTATTCTTTTTCTTGTTGACTAATAGAAGAAGAAAAAACTTTTTTTGATCAAAACAATAGTTAGAATGAAAACCTTTGCATTTACTTTTGATTGGATAAATAGAAAAGGCGAAGAAAAAAATAATAATTTAGCAATTACTTTAATGACGTGACAATTATTTTAAATTCCGACCTACCCAAGCATATGATAATTGAAGAATTAATGATATAGACCAACAAAAGGAGAAAATAAATTAAAACTTAAATTGCTTTCTCGAATAGAAAAAAGAAAAAATGTTTAACGAGTTCATCTCTGTTTCTAAATGCATCTCGTTATAATCAATAAGACGAGTGATGACGATTTTCGGAAATGAAGAACTCGCTCTTATTCCTTTTTCTTTCTGTAGTACGCCCATAAAAAAAGATTCCTACTTCTCATTGCTTCTCTCACTCGTTTGCTCTAACATCAATAGACAGCGAGCAAACGACTGAAGTAGTGCGTTTACTATTCTCTTCTGATTTACAGTTCTTTTCATATAATAATCATTGAATAACTAAAATTTCTCTGTCTCTCGTCCTCGTATTCTTGATAAACAGTTCAAATTTTACTCGTTGAAAATGTAAATATATATATATATATATACAAAGAAAAGGATTTCTTTGCCTTATCCTAAATATGGTATTACCATTCAAATCAAACACCAATAATACTAATAATGGTGAACCACCGAGAGTACTTACAGAAGAAGAGCAAACTCTCTTGGCTATTGATCAGGGTGTTCATGAGGTAAACTAATAATAAAATCATTTCAAATAGATTCTAATGTTTAATTTTCTGAATGAACAAAAAGGACATATGTTTTTTTGATCTATTTAGTCGCTTGAATCAACTAGGCGAATGCTTGCTCTATGTGACGAAGTAAGTGTTATTGCAATTTATTTTAAAGGAATTAATAGTTACCATTCATCTATATGTATAGAGTAAAGAAGCTGGAATTCGAACTCTGGTTATGCTTGATGAACAAGGAGGTAAGTAAAAAAAATTATTTCTGGGAAAAAATGAAGACGACATACTTTTACTCGTGAAATTAAATACAAATGAGCCAATACTTCTTTTTCTATGTGAAAGAAATGTGTTAAACTTAGAATTTTTAATCATTTATATAAAGCTGTAACGATCTTGCTCATGAACAAGTTAAGTAAACGATGCATAGTTGATTGCGTAGAGACTTTGCGATTCTTTTTTACATGATTCAATCGACAGTAATTAATGTGAACTTCTTTTGCAAATCATATTTTCAATAATGATTTTGTTGCAATATATAGAACAACTTGATGCAATTGATTCTGGCATGGATCGTATAAATGCTGAAATGCGTGATGCAGAAAAAAATCTTGAAGGTCTCGAAAAATGTTGTGGATTATGCGTACTTCCATGGAAAAGGTTGAAATTATTTTTCTACTTATGTTCGTTATTTTTTTACGCATCAATATTAGATCGAAAAATGTTGAAAAAAGTGCTGCTTACAGTAAAACATTTAAAGGTAATGAAGATGGGAAAGTCAATGCGTCAGGCCCACGACAAGTTGTTGGACAAAATGGCGTTGGCCCGGGTTCCGGTTATATTCAAAAGTAATCAAGAAAAAAATGTTTTTTTCTCTTTCTTTACCTTTGTTTTTACTATTATGAAATGCCATTTGAGAGAAGTGATGAAGTATAAGTGTGCATATTTCTTCCCGTGTGGCATAGCCAGTATATCAATAAACTTTCGTTTTAATGTATGAGCTACTTTTATATTGCACTGTTACCGTAGAACTAAAAAAAGAATGATGATGGTGAAAAGAAAAACAATGTGTCCGGAAACAGTTAGAATAAAAAAAGTTTCCTATGATTAGTAAGAGCAACTATATTGCGTTTCATATTTTAATCTCATAGGGGTTTTGCTAACAACTTTTTTTTATTAAGAATTACTAACGATGCAAGAGAAGATGAAATGGAAGAAAATCTTCAACAAGTTAGCACAGTGATTGGTAATCTAAGAAATATGGCTTGTGATATGGGTAATGAAATAGAAAATCAAAATAATCAAATTGATCGTATCAAGGGCAAAGTAAGATGAAAAAAAATATTTTGTCTTAATCTAATTAAAATCTTGTTGGTTTCTTTTTTGTTCCATAGACGGATATTAGTCATATTCGTATCGAAGAAGCTAATAAGCGAGCGAAAACATTGTTAAAAAGTTAAACTTTACTTTGCTTTCTATGAATTTCATGACAAACAATCTGCGAATTTTTTCTCGTGTCTATTAGTCGTGTATTAAAAAGAAAAGCATAAAAGAAATGTATAAGTGTGTCATCTATTTCTTGTTTTGCCTTGCTTGTTGTTGTGTCTGGTTTTGTTCACTATTTAATATATCTATGTGTCTGTGCTTTTTACTCTTATCTGCACAATCTTCTAAGCATATTATGAGCACTTTTTATTTATTTTTTGTTAATCAAAAGATTTGCTTTATTGATAGATGAAAATACATCATATTTTCTTATTTGCATTGGAATTGTTTCCATGTTGTCTGTGTTAGAGTTTATTCACTGATGCAATATTAATATTGTTTCTGTCTTTATTATTATTATTATTAATTTTTTGTTATTTATCTGTATAATTCTACTCGTGTATTTTATCATCGCGATTAAAACGAATTTAGAAAGTATGTTAATTGGAACCTTTTTTTCTCTCGAATGTTTAATTGCTGATCACGTCAATTAGAGATTATCGTTACTTGATCATGAGTACGATTGAATTAAATTCAGTAGAAAAATATACGATAGACTAGACCTTGAAAAGTGTGATGTACGAAAATGAGAC
This sequence comes from Rotaria socialis, assembly GCA_905331475.1. Taxonomy (NCBI): domain Eukaryota; kingdom Metazoa; phylum Rotifera; class Eurotatoria; order Philodinida; family Philodinidae; genus Rotaria; species Rotaria socialis. Next base: position 418,898 of record CAJNYU010002706.1, read on the forward strand.
TATTTTAGATGGGCAACTAGATGTTTTCGAGAGATATAGGAGAAATAGAGATTGCTAAAGAAGAGAATTTGTTTCGTTGTGCATAGAAATAAATTGATTGAGTTGATACTGAATTGAGTTTTTACGAGACGCTTTTCCTAAGTGATAAATTGCTTTTCGAATAAGTCGTCAGTTATTAGATAGGGTTTGTTGCGACTAATAAAAGACTAAAAGGATTCATGTTCACGGATATTTCTTCGTCACTGATGATAATATCAATGGATTTTTCGACATGATGAAAAAAGGATGTGTAGAGCAGCTTGGTGGTAATGCTGTTAGCTATATGTTCTATTATCATAAAATATGATCCATAAATGTACGAATATGTTTTCTTCGTGTAGTAGAAATTTTCACATTTTTGTATAGTTCCGAAAATTGATTTTGAAGGTGATCGAAAATATGACTGTTTGTGATCGTTGCTAGTCCATGAAGGAAGAAAAAGAATAATAGCAAGCCAAAACTTCAACTTTATCAAGCTTGACTATTACAGTAGAGCTACGCAGAATGCAATAAATAAAATTTGCTGGCATAGTGAAAAATGTCAACAATAATCAGAAATACTTCAACTTTAGGATCCTACCCACTGAAAAATTTTAGGGATTAAAATCGACTATTATTTCGAAATCCTATGGGCATAATCCAAATTGGTAATCGGATTTTTCTGCAACAAAATCAAAATTTTAATCGACTGAAATAGAGATTCCAATCAACATCAATCGATTATTCGTACCCGACAATCGACTGAGAGCGATTTCAATTTCGATTCTAATCGATTAAAATTTTGATTTTGGCGTAGAATAATCCGATTGATAATTTTGATTATTATCAATAAAACTCAATTAGAAAAATATAATAATCAATTGGTACAATTGTGACTCATGAAAGTTAGCTCTTGTCGGACTCACGCACATAAGTTTATTTATAGATTAAGAGAACGTTTTCAAGAAATATCAATCAGACAGATCAGACGGTGTCGTTTAGGAAAACTGGATCACATCAACACTGTTACTATGAAATAGAGAAACTTGCGAAGTTTATTATCAGTGCTCTATAAGGAGCTAGTTAACTTTTGGGCCAAAGGAAGAAGCCATCTATAAGGGTGCTTTTAGAACTTACCCCTGGATTGCATAGACATAGGATGGAACCGTAAATTCCCCATAAGTTCCGTTCTTAAAAAATACTATCGGCTCACCAACATCTACCGTTTCTAAATACCATTGAAAAACTTTCAAAGTCGACTTTCTTTTTCAAACTGAATAGTTAGGCGAAGACGTAAGGTATCAGAAACAGTGGATGTTAGTGAGTTGATATTATTTTTTAAGAGCAGAACTTATGGAGAATTTGCGGCTCCATCTTATGTCTATGCAATCTAGGGGCAAGTCCGAAAAGCATCCTTATAGATGGTTTCTGTGCCGATATTGATGGCACGCTTCGATGATTCTCCTTCCTTTTCTTTCTGTTCTCTTTCCATTGTTCTAATGTATCTCTCTCCTGTCTCTCTTCTATCTCTCTCCTATATACACGTGCGTCATGTATGAAGTTGTTACACTCTGGAGATGTCAGATGACACAATACACCATCATGCCGACGGGCATAGGCGACACTCTAGTTTTGTCGTTACACTTGGGATAACTTGAAGTAGCCTAATAAACATCTTTGCCGAGCGTGGCACAAGCTACTCTAATCTAGTTGTTCGTTACAGTTTCTTCGTTTGACTCAAAAGTTAACTAGCTTCTTATAGAGCACTGATGATAAACTTCGCACGTTTCTCTACTTCATAGTAACAGTGCTGATGAGATTCAGTTTTCCTAAACGACATCATTTAATCTGTCTGATTCATATTTCTTGAAAATATTTTCTTAATCTATAACTAAGCTTACGTGTGTGAGTCCTACAAGAGTCATAAGTTAAATCCATTGACACAACTTGAATCTATTTCAAGGCATTCTCAGATTATCTAAGTTACAATTATATATATTTCCAGTAAAATGGTGAGGGGAAAATAAATAGAGACGTTTTAATATAAAATTCTGACTACGATCTGATTTTACATGTGATTACTCCTTCCTTTTTAGCGAGTGATATTTATTGAAACTCTATTTTAACATACAATTTACTACAATTTCTTCTCTCATTTCTATCACGAGTATTCATTGGAGCAATCCCCACAAAATTCTCAAGAGCCCCTTTATTTTTCCTCACGTTAGAAATCTTTTAGTAAAAGTGTTTATAATTTCAATTATTCATTAAAGACCATTAAAGAGAATATTTTATTATTAGATTCAAAATAAAATAAAATGTGGTGACATGCTTTCAATTAAACAAAAAAAAGACTAATATCACATTTAAGGAACTCGGTGGAGTGCTTTTTATCTGAAGATCAAGTAGAAGTTCAAATAAATTAAGAATTTTAAATATCTAGCAATAAATTCTTATATCATAGTATACCACAGTTCAACCAGAAACGTTGATCTATTTCTGTAATGAAAACCTAAATATATCTACTCTGTATTCTTTAGTTGCCTGTTCACCTTTGAAAAGCGGCTACTTCTGTATTATCACGAGATAGCATATTTAGAAGGAACCCAGGTACAATTCTACTAAATATGAGAAGAAGTTTTTGTATAAGAACGGTTTAAATCCTATCAGAATAATGATCTAAGAGTGAAGAACGGCTGTGTAAAATATGTTTATCTTGACTCAGCTGCTGTTTAAATCGTCAAAATGTTTCGTGTACAAGTTTCTTTCAGAATTTACTGACCTTCTGAAGAAAAATAGCAAATATTTCATGGTTCTCTGATGAATTCATAAGGATCAAAATCGAAAAAATCAAATGTTTTAGCTAGGACTGTTAACTATAAATTGCATGCAACATTTTCTTGCCTGTCAATCAATTGTAGTCGATGATCACTTGTTAATTAAATGAATGCATAAACATAGAAAGCGAACGCTTCTTCTTGATAGCCAAGTGTTTAACACAAAACTTTTACGATTTTTTCATTTCTGATGTTTAAAATTATAGTTATTAAACTATTAAAATTTCACAGATAACCTAAATTTGAAGCTTCGATATAAATTGTTTTGAACTTAGATGGCAATATGACAAAATCAATCGCTTAAAAATATTAAAATTCGATTGCGATTAACTTAAAACTTTTAATCGGTTTCAATTCGTCCTATGTAGATACTTAACGTTTTATGTATAGCATACTGGTCTAAATACATAGTGATGATAGAGCTGATATTGTTTTATATTTTACTCATATAATGTGTGCTTTCTACTTATATAATACTCTCAGAGAGTTTAAATACGTTTTTTGTTTCTTTTAGTAGTATATTTACAGCTAGTAACATCTATAAGAAATGTCGAATCACAGAATACTTGTGTATTTTATATCGGAGAACTGAAAAAGAAGTATATTAGTATAATTATAGTATGCATCTTGATTTATTCTTATACTAAAGTCAAAAGTATTAGTAAAAGTTGTGAAAAATAACAAAAAACAATTCTGTCGAAAAAATTATTTGAGAAATTTGCCACCAATGATAGCTCTCCTTCAATATAAACTAATTATAAGTTTTATGACACATAAATGACATTTAGAATATCTACAATGACTTTTTGAATCGTAAGCTAAGTGCATTACCTGCAGTTCGAATGTGAGTCATCTATCATTGGACTACATACCATTATAGGAACAGATTTAAGTTACAATCATTACTACTTAGTAAATTCCCTTAATATTTAGTGTTTTAAATACGTTACGATCCACTAAAATCGGCTTTTCGAGCAAATTTCAGTTGCAGCTGCAGTAATTAAAAATAACCGATTGATCATCACTCAATTCGATTGTAAAAGATTGGGATTTTAATGGATTAAGAATATTTTAATCGGTTGTATGATTAAAATCTGATTCAGAAGAGTTAATCACATGCAATCGATTCCTAATCACACAACTCGATTATGAAAGATTGAGATTTCAATCGATTAAGAAGATTTAATTGATTATAGAATTAAAATCGGTTTCAACTACAGTAATTGCAAACAATCGGTTGATAATCTACCAATTTGATTTTTAGAAATTCGTATTTCAATCGGTTGAGAAGATTTTAATCCATTGACGAATTGAAATCTGGTCTTAGATACCCAGGCTGATCAAAACGGACTCGTTTACGGTCTGTTTGTCGACGGTAAACGATGTCAAAACGGTATCTTTACGGCAGTAAATATAGGCCATATTTGCCCGTAATACCTGGCGCAGTAATACGACACCGTAAACGGGACTGAATTTTCATGGTTTACGGCTGCTTGCGCTCCGTACTCTCATGATAATACGGTCCGTATTACTGCGCCAGATATTACGGCAAAATTTCGCCCGTAAAATAGTCGTAAAGTAACCGTCAATGGCCGTATACGGACCGTACTGATCGACCTGGGTACCCTACTTAAAAAAATCGATTGTTGATCAATCAATTCGATTGTAAAAGATTTTGATTTAAATCGATAGAGAAAATTTTAATCGATTGTAGAATTAAAATCAGGTTCAAGTAAGTTATTTCGAAAGAGCCGATTGACAATTCATAAATTTGATTTTCACAGATTGAAATTTCAATTGATTAGGAAGATTACAATCAATCGTTCGATTAAAATTAGATTTTCAGGGGTAAATCATCAATAATTGATTGAATAGATTGAAATTTTAATCGGATTATATTACAAAAAGAGGTAATTTGGGTCGAGAAATCGGATTTGCTCAACCATAATCAAAAATAATAACGATTTTGTGAGGAATATTTTTCACTGGGTACCATAGCTATCAATGTAATTGTTGATACTGTCAGAACTGAAAATAATGAGTCGTAGTCCAAAATTCAGTTCATACTCATCACTTTCCGAGAATTTTATCTTCGTCTTTTATAATGTGTTTTTGTATGTTGTTAGCGCCAGTAGATGACACTCACTGACGCTAAACGTTTCTTCGTATTATCTTTTGCTATGATCTCTATTTTGATTTGTTACGTAATATTTCTACTATGACTAATCCTCGGGATTGATTTTCGTTCGCTATTACGCAGTTGTTGGTTTTTCTTCTTCCCAGTTATTATCAGTGTTATTATTTATTATTATTATTATTATTATTATTATTATCATCTTCCATATTATTATATTATTCATTGATGATTATTGTTATAGTTCTTCATTAGAAAATATAATATATTAAAATATATTATTCTATTAAATATATAACCATGTTACGACAACAAAGTACGGCAGCCAGTCTATATAAGCTCTCTAATTGTTTAGCAGACTAACTATTAGTTCTACTATTATACATTCCGCAAACGAGAGCCTTTGCATATGCACAATGAAATATGATTGTTTATCAATGTAATCTTTCATGTTTATCATTCTCGTTTAATCGGGTTCAATCTTAAATACGTATATATAACCATGAAAACTAGATTTAAAAATAGAATCAAAAGTTCTTTTGTAGCGCTATTATGGCGGCACTAGCCAGTATTGTAAATATTCAATCCTGCTATTTCAAGACTCTTTAATTATTGAGACTATTACCAATACTAATGAATACTCAACATTAAAGAGTACTCAATAAAAAAGAACGCATGTTGAACTTTCGATCTATTTTTTGTGTGACTTCATGCTCTCAGTATCAGTGAACTTTGATAGTTGATATCTATCAAAATACTATCAAATTTCGTTAATAAAGTGTGACAAATAAAGTATTTGTCTATAAGGTAACCCAATTAATTATAATAAGAAATCCAATTAAAAACTAACTCAAGGATTAAAACTTAGAAAAAAGAAAAAGAAAATCCAATGGAATGAGTAATTATGTCACTTACTATTTTCGATACATTTTTTTCATATTGGCTAATATAACTAGTATGCTCGGACAATGAACTATAAAGATTATTTTTCAAATAGCTAAATAAAACATCTTAGTCGTTGAAATTTTGTTATCGAAAATAAAATAATAGATTAATCATATGAATGATTGCATTCAAAAGTAAATAGTTTCTGCTCTTACAAATAAATCTTAACCTCAGACTGAGAAAAAAAGAAATATGTTACAGTCATAAATAATTCAATTGATGATCCCACTAGAGAAACATCCTGATTGCACTACATAGATTTAACTATGTTTTCATATTACTAGTCTACACTTCATGTGTTTGTTTTACTCGATATTTCGTAACGAAATTTCTAGATTTTTATACATATTTTAAAAGAAAATTAAAAATAGAATACATAATTAGTAAATATAAATGAATGGAAGATACTTTATCGGGAGCACACTTTGCTGCGAGCAGAGAAAAACATGATGGTAATTAACTTGAAAATTTCCACGTCAATTTCAATAAACTCTTCATAAAACAAAACTTAATTATTTAACACTTGCACACTGTATGCGTCTAATTTGTTTTTCAGCTCAAAACATTATACATAACTTCACATCTGTTTGAGCAAAATTTAGTTAATTATTGTAAAGAATGCTCGTTGTTCAAATATGCTTTGATGTCATTTACGACAAACAATACTATTGAATAATTATATTCCTCTTTTTGCTGATATAATGACGCCATTCAGACTTCGTGACAATGCTAAATTTGTGATTAATAGCAAAATAATTAGATGAATACTACTCAAACTCATTTGTGCTTCCGTAGATCGCGTTGTACTCATGTCGGACTTTGGAATAAACAAGATGGCGATATTCAATAGCGATCAAGTCTTAGGTGAAACGCTCAAGATATTCGTATGGATGACTTTATATCTTTGAAAAATTTTGTTTTCTCTATTAGGATCGTCGCAATCTCTGTCGTGTGAATCCTGATGTTCGCGGAACAGATCTGTCTCTCATCATTTTTACTTATTGACATTCGAATAATTTTATGATTTTAATTGCTTTATTAAGAAAGAACTTAATTTTCGATTTAGAAGAGAAAGCGAACTGAAGTTTTTGAATCCCTGTTATGTCTATTATACACCTATACAGGTTCAATCGAAAAAGGTTCTAGAGCTGAATTATAAGCGCTCCAATAAATTTTCGGTCAACTGTTAGGTGTTAATAGGAAAATCACACTATGAAATTTCAACTGAAAATGAAATCCATAGATAAGTTTAATAACTCTAGGAATATTTTAACGCTCTCAGCTGAACAGAATTTAAATTATTAAGATATTGAATTTTGTAATATATATAATCGCTTGGCACACATACGTCATCAATATTGCGTGTTGATCAATCCAAAACTTGTATGATATTTCGTACGTTGGTTTTCTAGAAACTGTGTAACATGAATTGAAAATATAGGAAAACATTCGCAACTCTGTTTCGCAGTTCCATGGAGGACGAATCATTTAAAAGTATTACCATGATTTTCTTCTAAGTTCAAATGATGAGTACTCAGGTTCTGAAAAAAAAGACCGAATTCTTTTTTCTATAAGAACATTCATGAAGCCCGCTTTTTTCTAGAAAAAATTAATATTGCATTATGTAAATTTCAATTGCATGATGTTTTCAGGATTATTCGAGGTTATAGTGCAAAAACTCGAGTAAAAATTTTGACCATATCCCATGATTCGAACTGGAATATGCAGCAAATAAAAATTTGGTTATCCTGACACAATGAAGTATCCTGCTGACCTTCATTTTGTATAACATTTTTTTTATTCGATAAGCTGTGTAGGGTGCAAATAACCTATAGTGATTTGCTACTTTCTATTTCTACAAAGAGAAGTAAAAGATGAAAAAGTCACTATCTCGAAAAGAATCTCAAACATGGCGTTCTCATTATATTAGAGTTCTTGTACATGATAGTAACAAAGCTTATTTAATAAAATGGTCTCTGACATGCCTGGCATCTTGACATCTTCATTAAAAGAATGCATTGAAAAGTCATTAGTCATGATAAAGCTTCTTCAATAGTTTTGTGATGCTTGATCAAAAACTCTTGAGTTAAGAAAAGGCAAAAAGATTTACAAGCTTTGTGGAAAATAACCACTTTTCTAAACAGAAAATTACGAAACATATCATTTATAGAAATCAAGATTTTAGACTGTATTCTATCAATATCTATCAATATTAATATGTTTAATGAAAAGTTACTTTTCTATTGATTAAAATAAAATACATAGCCTAGCCGATGGTCCAATATTAGATATGCTCATTCTCGCTAGTCACGTTTGACTACTTAGCACCATGAAAACTTTGCAAAAATGACTTTGACCTCCATTATATGTAACGTGTAATTATATTATTGTATAGATATCGCAAACACGGCATAAATAAAAAATTGATACGTAAAAATACGATTCCACGTTTAACGTCTCACGGACTAGTGCTTGGAACGCGCAGAAAATAATTCCTGATAAGTCGCTGAATTATGATGTTTTCCTTAATGACAAATGGATCATTAAAATCAATTATTAAAAAAAAGAAGAGTCTATCTCTAGTTGATGTCGTTCGTATTTTAAGGAGCAAAAATCTTTAATCCTATGACATGTCCTATCACGCATTGTTAATGAGTGTTAAATTAAAAGCTATTATTATAATTTCCCACTATATTTATAAATCACTGTTCTAGATAAGAATTTTTACTTTCAAAGGAATATTTTCTCGATTAATAATCGTTTCTAAATGAAATCGATTACTTATAAATATTTTTAAAATTATTTTATCTTCAAAATTCAAAGCGCTAAAAATCCAGTTAAACTAAATTTCGTTCAATATTCATCATATCGAATAAGAGTTGGGGTTATGTTTTTTAAAAGCAACAAAAGTATAAGTTTTATTAAAATCTAAGGCAATCAACATGTTCAAATTTATTATTTTCAGCAACGCCTTTCTTTTCTTCAAAAATCGACATCGAACGTAAAATAGTAGTAATGCACTACCATATATATATCTAGATATATAGGTATTCTTTCGCATGTAAAGCTTCGAATGTTCACTAGGATATTTGTAATATAGATTGCATTAACGGAGCAAACTTTTTATTCGGAGCGTCTTTTTTAGTAATAGTTTCTTTTGTTTCTCTTGCAATTGAATGACATTTCATACAACAGAATATAAGACGAGAAAAAAGGCTTGCCGTTTGATCATCACCAAAACGAACGTTTAAATAGTTCCACAAAAGGCGAATGTAAACGTTTTGAGCATGAAATACTCTTTGCGATTCGATTAATGCTGGTTCAGTGTAATCAGCCCCTTTAGAGAAAATTATAATTAATATCAATAATTTCATTATTAAATGGTCATTGCAACATAGTTTTTGTAGTTCATCAGTTAAATCTATTGTTCTAATATAAATAGCATCGGAATAATTACGTAATTCACTGGCATGATAACAGAAATCATTTGGAGTATTTGGTTCATGAAAAATTCCACTATTGATGTCGGTACATATACAAAAATGTATAACTAATATCGCCATTAAGTTATGCTTCACAAGTACAAGTCTATCATCTTCATGTAATGACTGAAATATATCGATGAACAATAATTGAAAAGCAAAAACAAAAGATTAAAAACCTACATTAAATTCTTGTGTCAGTTTTAAAAGTGTTATCATTCGTAAAGCACTTATATGAGCTGGCTCATTGAGTACATCAACAAAATCATTCAGATTTCTTAAACATGGATTATCATAACCTTTTATAACCGAAATGTTTAATCGAACAGCTTGAGTATAATGTTCTTCAATTGTAGTCAATAAAGAGCGGTCATTATCTTGTAAAAAATATTTATATTCATTTGAATCTTCATCGAATGTGTCGTCACAATTTTCGAAAGAAAATTGGGAATGTTTATCATCGGGTACAATTAATGGTGAATATGATGATTTCGATAGCATCGATAAACTTTGTGATATAGCACGTAAACGACGATTATCTTCTATTTTTTGTTTTTTTGTACGCTTTTCTTCTTCGGACATGATCCATTCTTTGCGCAACCCTTTATTAAAGCATTTTTTTAGACGACAATATTTGCATCTCTAAAATAAATGAAATTATCTTTATTGAAATGGTGAATCTCAATTTTGTTGTTTTGCCACGAACTTTTCGTGTTTCTAACGTTATAACACAATCATTTATACCAGCCCGGCATTTTAGTCTATTCTAAAATTTGTGAAAACAAAATAAAGTCCGATGATAATGTAAGTCAAAGATATCAATCATAATTTACCGAATTATTCAGTGCATTTCGTCGAAAAAATGCTTTACAACTTTCACATGTTATTTGATCGAAGTTGTAACCTTAGAAGATAAAAATGCAAGCACATCAAAATAAATACGAAATACACAAGGAAAAAAATCACACTAATAAATAGAGTATTTATTCTTACCCATAGCGGGTGCATGACACACTACGCAAATAAGGTCATGTCGATCGCGTTTACGAAAGTTTCCATTAGAATATGAACGTTTTCGATGTTGTTGCCGCATGTCTGTTGTGTTTATGGTTGGTACTCTACGATCTGATTGCATTGTTCATATGGAAAAGGGTCTTTCTTTTTGTTTTAGATGTTTTTAAGTTTTAACTAAAATTAAACAAAGAAAAGCTTCAATGCATTACAGTACCACATATGCACACGCACTGAAACACAACTAGAAAGGTTTTACGTGAGTTTGTATGTAATTGTTTTGTCAAGAAAAATAAGGAAAGAAAGAGAATGGCAATGGAGTACAAGATCTAGACAACTGATAGAACAGAAAACGAGAGAAAAAGAAAAATACAAAAATAATAGAACGACGAGTCGGCAACGATTCACATTGACGATGTATTTATTTGCCCACGAAATGAATTTATACATATATACATTGAGACAGGGGAATAATCTTACTAAGTGTAGTATTGTTAACGAAAAGCATTTTGAATATTTAGACAATTATTTTCTCATATAATTTAAGTGCAATAAAGGTTCGACAATCGTGACTCAAAGATAAGTTATCAATAAACGTTGACAGATTCTTTTTACTTTCAAGGACATGAACTTAATCAGTATCATTAGAATTTAAAAATAAACTCGAGTCTAATCGAAAAATATCAGTAGGCAACTAGTCATTCTATTACAATTCATTCAGTATAGATAACTCTTTAAAAGTCTTTCCACTTGATCCCGGAAGAAATTATACTCCTTAGTTTTATGTAACTTTCTCGGTATTATATTATAAAGATTCGACTTTCATCATTCTTCTCACTCATTAAAAAATGCAAAAATAGATATCTATGTGAAACATACATGTAATTTATACTGCGATACGACAAAAAAAACAAAAATTGATATCCGTGTCTATCCTGTGATTTTCGTCCAAGTTTTATGTCTCTTTTAATTCTCTAAAAAGTTAATTGCTACGGGAATTCATACATTATTTAAATAGTATTAAACAGTGTTCATTATTTTTGACCTAAATCTTGATAGGTTCTGACAAAAGCATCCTATTGTTTTTCTGAGATAAGCAAAAGCATGTACCATAAGGGTTCTATGCAGTGGAGACTATATCATATTTTTATATTATTCTATTCAAATAATCTATGTGCTAACGGTAATAACATTTCTTCGTAGAGTTAGAATCAACATTAGTTCGCTCTTGGTAATTTCTCGCATAGGGAAGAACTCAAAAGACTCTCGTAGAATAAATCGGATTATTAAAATAAATTAGTCAGCAGTACCTAAACACGATGTTTTATCAGTTAATGTGAACTATCGTGTCTCAAAAATTTCGATGCGTCTCATTCATAAAACTTTTCGTCGATCATTTTCTAATGGAAACAGTTAAAATTTTTATATGATTTATTATTTTTAGTTTGAGCAAAACAACAAGCAACAACATTACTTCATGCCAATAAACTACACATACGCGCAATAACAGTAACAGAAATATACATATTCATATTGGAAGAAGCAGAAAAAAAATATACATGTACGATCCTATTCTAGACGATTAATGTCACTGATTTCATAAGTGGTACAAGTTTATCTGCCACGAACTCATTTTTAATATAATTCTGTCGGATATTGTACGCTTGAAAATGTATATCTATTGATGATGTAACAAGCTTTAACCAGATCTTTATTGTTTTTGCAAAACCGAATTTTTCTTCACAATATTTCCATAATAAATCAATGAAAATATTCTGTGCACGATATATAGACAATATATCTTTCACAATCGGTTCAACTGCATCGATATGTGTCAATAATGATGAACCCTTGGAAAATAATATAATTATTAATAATATCTGTATAATAAGACGATCATTTTTCGATGCATCTAATAGTCGAACTATAGCACGTGTTAATTGCACATATTGAAATAGACTAAAGCATTGAATGAAATCTCCACCGGAAAAAACACAATCATCTGTATCTTGCTCATGGTAACTATCTGTTGATTGATTGTAACCTAATGCTGAACGCATAAATACTAATGCAAATGTATTATATTTAATTAAAATAAATTTATCATCTTCGTCTAACGAAGTAAATTCTGGCATTAATTTAAAATAGGTAATAAGGCGTAATGCTTGAATATTTGCTGGAAAATTTAACATATCCCATGGAGCTTGTATTCTTGCTGTATGTGGATACGAAGGAATTGAAGATGGTAATGTTACTAGTCGAACCGAATCTTTATAGACGTTTTGAATCTGTTGAATTTTATCTAAATCTGCATATGGTGATAATATTGAAAATAGAAAATGAGAAAGGTTTGGATCTTCAATTTTAACGGGCTTTCTTCTCAATTCGACAGGTGATGACTAGAAAAAAAACCAAGAGTCAAAAACAACTTTCTTCTAATTACTATACCTCGTCCGATTCCATTGAATTCGATGAAAAGATTTGACGAAGACGACGATTTTCTTCAATTTTCAACCTTTTCTTTATACGTTCTTCTTCGGACAATATCCAATCGGCTCGCATACCTAAAAATCCAGAAGATCGATTCCTATAATTTCATTTTAGCAAAAATTAAAAAAGAAGACCTTTCTCCAAACATTTTGCCAATCGACATGCTTTACATCGTTTTCGTGTTGTTACCGTTATATGACATTGACCATCAAGAGCACGACATTGAAGTTTTTTCTAACGAATAAAAATTCAAAATAAATAATTTTCATATTATCAATTACAATATCGCTAACACATACGCCAGATCTTAAACCATTACGTCGAAAGAATGCTTTACATGATTCACATGAAATAGCATCGAAATTGTAACCGAAAGCTGGTCCATCACAAACAGAACATAGTAATCGATCAGATTTTTTCCAGATAGAATTATTATGATTCTCTGGTTGTGAGCAGTCATGTGTAGGAAATAGGTCATCTCTATTATTACTTTTGCTTGCGGCAATATTATACTGACGATGAAGGACTCGTTTGCGACGATGTGTACTGGTTGGATGCATATTTTATTTATGAAGTGATAACTTTCAGAGATGCATGGTGCAATAGGCTGATCCTTTTATATTTGAATAGGCAGAAGCTAACAATAATACGAAGGAAAGAAAGAAAGACAGAAAGTAGACTGCTTAGAACAGTATCAAACTAGAGAAAGCCGGCGGCAATACATAGAAGAAAAAGAAAGTCCAGTATTAGGAGGTAAAAAAAAGAAGGGAGAAGAGTAATGAGCTAATGATATAGTTTTGACAGGTACACAATGAAAAATAACGTCAATTATGGATTGTCGTATCAAGTTTAGAACAGAAAAACGAAAAAAAAATTATGTCAATGGTATGCAAAGCTTTTGAATTTCTTCTGTTTTTCAATTCTGAATTGAAACCTCTTCTAAAATCTAGAAGCCGTAATGCAAAAAAAATATATAAATTGATCGATGAAATAATACTGTTCAGTGGCTTTTAAAAAGTTGCATAAGAAGGACGGCGAATAATTAGGGCAGAAAAGTTGGTAGCTCAGCAAGAAAAATAAAGAAAAAAAAATAGAACAGAACGAAAAGAATGTTATTATTGATCCTTGCCTATGCTTACTGCAGCAGTTTCTCGTACTACGTTGGATGACGAACGATGAAAGCGAGAACGACAATGAGAATGTTAAAACAACAATCCTCTACTAACATATGGAGAGAAAAAGAAAAAGAGAGTCTGTTAGTCAACCAATAATGTGCTTTTCTTTGTACATCAAGATAATATTATTATTTATTATTCATGGAGAATGTTCTAACATATATATGAAACTTAAATAAAAATAGTCAATCAAATTTTAATTGAATTTATGATTTATGATAATAAAACGAAATTATTTGTTTTACATTAACGAATCAGAGAGAAGACCGACTCGGTTTTTGAAAGCATATAAATGAATGAAGAAATATTCATTTTCATTGAGAATAAAAATCTTCAAAAAACCAACTTATCTTCAGAATAAAATATGAATATTTACTCAAAACAAAAAATCTTTTAGGTTTCAGTAAAAATTTAAGCCAAATTTAAAATAAAAAGATTTCCTTTTCGGAAAATTATCTTTTATCATAATAGAATATTAATAATAACGGTAACCGTATATGAAAAACAGATTTCCATCTGGTAGGCATGCAAATAAAAAAGTAGATTTAGTTCGTTTCACAGACAAAATAGAAAATAGATGTCACTATGATCGTACGTATTCACACGAGGTATTGCTTTTTGAACTTTGCCCTAGAAATAGTAAAAAAGGAATGTATTAATATCAAGATATAGTTTTAAAATGCTGATAAAAGCTACTAGAAACGAGAGAGACTACTTTAGGTTTCTTCGTATTTGAAGAAACCTTAATTATGTTCTTCTCGTCACCTATTACTATGTGCGGAAAGTTCGAATTTTTAGCTTATTTTTCTTCTCAAACAGAATCATTTATTATTATTATTGTTTTTTTACAATAAGAAAAAAAAGCGAAAATATTGTCTCGAAAAGCAAAAAGTTCGATTTATTTGTTTTTGTTGTTGCCCAGTAGAAATCCGGTCGAATTTCCATCCGAAACCTACTATAGAGAAAAGACCTATCAAATTTGTGTTTTATTGATAATTTTATTCTAAATAGAAATACAATTGCAATTCGGTCAAGTCGTATTCTGTGTTTGTAATACACTTTGCATCAATGGAGATAACTGTGCAGCATCAATATTCGAGTGCACTAAATGTTTCAAATGGGCCGATAAACGTTGTATAACAAATAACTGGTTAATAAGTTTTGAGAATAAATTTATCGTTGTTTCGAAACCATATTGATGTGAACAATATTTGTATAATAGTTCAATATATAAAGTTTGCGTATTATGTACAACCCATGGATTATTTAATGATGGTTCATGTTCAATATCATAAGCACAGAACCCTTTTGTAAATAGAATAATCAATAGAAGAATTTTGACAGCAACACGATCGTATTCAAGCATTTGAATTAATTTCCTTGCTGTAACTGTCAATTCATTATAGAATTCATTGCCTAATATTTCAATCCAATCTTTTCCTTGAAATATTGGATCTTGAGTATTGTGTTCATGATATGTATCGGCGATTGGATCATACAGTAAAACTATATGCATAAAAACCACTGCTAATAAATTATGTTTAACTAGTGTTACACGATCATCGGAATCAATTAATTCGAATTCTGGAATTTTTCTTAGATATGTTATAAGACGTATTGATGATAAATAAGTTGGAATTCGAATTAGTTCAAGTGTTGAATGAATCGGTTGTGTTGCAGGATAAGGAGGTACACCAACAACTTGATTATATGCCATTGCTTCACTGTATGCTGTTTGAACTTGCTGAATTTTCGACCAATCGAATATAGTCATTACTGCTAGTACATCACTGGTTGTTATTTTTACGAAGGTTCGTTCGTCGGGACTACTTCTGTCAACACGAGACTAAAACAAACATTTGATTTTATACATAGATACTTGATTGCGAAATAATTATATCATACAGAGTTTGAAATAAGTCGATGACGTTGTCGAAAAAATTCATTCGACTGTTTTCGAAGACGGTTTTCTTCGATTTTATTCTTTTTCTTGAGTTTACTAAAGGAAACAGACCCATTTATAATTATATATTTTTGAATTTCGAAACAGCAATTAATCTTTTGTATTATTAGAGATTAACATCCCTAGTGAATGTACTCATCAAGTGAGTACTCAAAAAGTACTCACGCTAGGAAAAGCCGCGAGTTCTCATGAGTACTCGGGGCTTTGGGTACTCATTAGTAGTACTTGTGGTTGGATCTGAGTGTCTGCGTACGACTATTGAGTACTCACCATATTAAATCGAGTGTTTCATGAGTACTCATCATACATTCTGTGATTACTCTGGTGAATTTTTCGTAAAATGCTCAGACACATATTTTGTTCAGTATCCTTTTACTAGGTTCAATTTATTTATTTCAAAAACTAATGATAGAACAGAGAGTTACACGATAAGAATCTGAGAAACGAAGTGTTTCATCATCTTAAAATTTGTTTAATTATGACACAGAGATAAAACATTTATCCGCAGAATGTAAGAAAAAAATGAATAGAAAATCTGTATTAAGAGCACTGCAACATGTGTAAAGATGAACGCATAAGAAATAAATTATGGATCAAATTAAGATACGTGATAACAATACACATTCACTTTAAATCGTTACAAAAAAATATGAACATTTTAAACCGAAAACTATAATCGTTTAGTAAAAAATAAAAAAATGTATGAACTGTCTTCTATATTATTGATGCTTCTTCAGAATATTGAATCTCATGTTTTTGGAAAATTTTTCTCATTCGTCTTGTGTTTCATTAATTTTCACAATAATATTAATTTTATCTGAAACGATATTACATTTTTGATTTATGACGTAAAATTTAACGCATCATTTTATATTTTCAAATAAATATTTGGTCTTACTCGAGAAACGAATAGCTGAAGTGAAATGACTTTATTTTTTCTATTCTTTAAATATTCAATTGATTAAGCGACATGCGTGACTCATCACAAAAGATGGAGGATACAATTGATAATTTATTTGAAGAGTTCTTTCGTAATTTTCGTTTCCTTACATAGTTGCTATTAGTTATGCAATATTATTTCATTTTTATGCATCCTAGCGCATAGATGTTTTGCTGAATGTCCTCTGAAAAATGACGATGAGTAGTACTAGCTCGAGTACTCGTATTTTCGTGTACGAGTAATTCTTAAAGAGAAAACTCATTAGAGTACTCGTCATAGTACACAAAAAGTATAGTTACACATAAAATTCATCGAGTAGTCATTCGAGTGATTTGAGTACTCATGCTACAGTCGTACTCGCTGGGCGAGTACTTTCACTAGGTTGCAGATGTTAATAATTTTAAGTGAAACATTCTTATCTATATCTATCAAACTAAGTATGTCCTCATGCGTCCGCCTCCTAACCATTTGATGATAGTTTCACAGTAATTAATCAAAGAATAAATGATGCGCCTGCAGTTTTTGTTTATCATTGTGGGCCAAAAAATTGATTGATCTATATAAATAAATCTTCGCGTCATTTTAACAGTGAAATGCCAATGTTACTGAATTGGTTGGAACACATTACTTAACTGTTTTATTTTTGACTATAGTAAAAATATTTATTTGTAACTCTAGAACAACATGATATTATCATTTCATACTTTCATACACGAGTTTTGATAAGTCTGAAAAGTCATTAGTTTGTATGTCAGTATTCATTTACTACAACTAAATGTTTTATTAAGAAACTTGAGTACTCATATCGGTGTTCCAAATGATATTTCTTCTCTTATTATAATGAATATGCAAATCGCTTTTCATCATCGATCAAAAACCCTTTTTATTTAAAAAAAGTGAAAAGTCTCGCTTTAAAAGCAGTTCGTAAGTTTATCTGTTTAAATTTAAAAAATTCGTTCGATCAGTATGATATTCTCTAAAGTTCTTAAAGAAATTTTCTTTCAATTAAACTTTTAATGGGCTATATTCTAGAAAAGAATATATACTTTATCAGTCGTTCTATATTGGTTCTTTATTTTACATTCTCTATGTGACGTTTTCGTATAGTTTATCTATCTCAATTGGATTATACAGTGCATCGCTTAGTCGAATATTTCATGAAAGTATTCTGGAGAGTCAAAAATAAACGAAACAGAAAAATAGTTATTACTTTCTTTCTTTCTATGCTATATCATGAAACAGGATAGAAAATGGGAGCACATAGCAGGACTACCCATAGGACCATCTAAGAATAAATACCAATAAAGTCTCTTTCTAACACATGAGCAATTCCTCTATTCTGTTTTTGGTGAAATGATGGTGAAGAAATAAAATAAAGTAACTTGCATGTTTTTTATATTTCATATTTATATTTTATCAAACAAACATATATTATTTGAAAGATTCACATTAAAATTCAAAACTTATTTAGAAGGATGTTCCGATGGCATCTAACTTAATCTAGTCGCGCTGTAGAACTTATGATAAATCCTGTAAGGCTTAATAAATATTAGCTTTTTTTCTTACTATAATTTTCATGTTTAACATATTCAGTACTTCTTTTTTAAATGAAAGCTTTCTCTTACAGTAATGAGGAATTCGATAGGAGATGAGTTAATTACAAAGTAAATCGATTAAATATCCTTATCAGCACCAAAACATTACTCCTTATTTATTTTTGCACTTATTTAAAACAAATCACAGCAGATGAAAGTTTGACACTAATGCTTTTAATACATTTTCATTTATCTACTATATTTACTGATGACTTGTTTCATTAATAACTTATGACATATTGAAGTTATTCTTGTTTATCAAAGTGTAGTTCTATTTCACACTATTCATTCTTTCATTTATTCATCATGGAGCTATTAAATAGAGTAGGCAGTCAATCTTTTTGGCTTTGTACTGTATGATGCTTCTCTTGTGATAAAAAGAAATTAATTAAATTGACTTTTGAATAAAAATATTAAGTTGAATTTTTTTCTTCACGTTTAATAATACCAAAAACTAATGAATTCAGCATACCTTTCTTCTGATAGAATCCATTCTTGACGCATTCCTAAATATAAAGAAAATCGTAATAAAATTATTAATTATTATAAAGATAATTTTACCCATTCGGAAACATTTATCTAGTCGACATTTTTTACAACGTTTTCTAGTTGATGTATTTACTTCACAATGGCCGTGTCCGTGACATTTGAGTTTGCCCTATGAAGAGATTTTGAAAATTATTATGAAAATTATCTAGACACTCAAATCAGCTAAGTTAAAGTATCCAATTTAAGGCATTCGAACAAACTTTTGGCAATTGTCTCATTTGACAAAATAAAATTCTATAATTAAATTGAGGATACAATGGTGATATGCAACCATCAGCAAATGACCTATTGGAATTCACGGTAGAGCTATGCGCTGATTTTAATTTTCAACGGTAAACTACAGATTGAGTGCTTTCTTACCATTCGACCCTCTTAGCCTAAATATGTTTTCATTCAAGCTGGAAAAGTTAGCTTCACACAAATAGCTTAAATAGCATTTTGAAAATTCATTTACTGATTTCTGAATTTTACACAATAAAAAGAAACAGCTTTCTCTCTATTCTGTTTTATCACTAGACAATGCGATTGATGATACGAATCATGACTTGTTAATATGAGCAATCTCGAGTCATTATGTTGAATAATTAATATTTTGTAGTCAATTAAAAATGAATAAATACTTTACAAGTACTTCGTATAGGATAAAAATATCTTTAGAAGAGAACCATGAAAAGTTAACAAGTCAACGACTTAAAATAGTAATACATCGGTATTTTCAAGATTCCACGAAATTTTATCAGAGAAATATTTTATTGAAAATAAATAATTAATTTTTAGTATAAATTTCGTCCCTCTCGAAGCAAAAGAAGGTTACCTCTGTTTTTTGTTTTCAGTTCTAATTATAATTTGAAATCCCGTATATTGATCTGTATAGAAACAAATTCTTTCTTTTTATCACGAAGACAATAAAACATGATACATCAGAATATTTAAGATTCAATACGCTATACAATATAGTAATGAGAATAAGAACGAAATCTACTATGAGAAAGAGTTTGAATGTTTCAAGTTTACCCATTAAATGATTCAAAAATCGGAACTCAACTTTGCTTCGTTTCTTTTTTTTTTGTGCAAAATAGAACACAACTAAAATAAATATCTATTGTACCAAACCATACGATTGTATGTTTTTTAACTTCTACTACAAAGAATGTTATCAGTTAAAAGAGTATTTTTTTGGACAGGACTTTTACTATATTTGCTCTCGAAAGTAAAAGAGACAATATTCTAAATTTGCAAGAGTAATTCATGGTCAATGTTGGTGTTTATATTGCATAGAAAGAAACAGCTTATGATCCAGTGCCCATTAAAAAGTTATCACTACTAATCGCAATTTATTTATTCTGAAAGTTTTGAAACGCTTTTGATCATGCCGCTTCTTGAAAATGTAGAAATAACTTTGAAAAGTAGATTGTCACAATCTGAACAGAACTTCAATCAAATACGAAATGACTATTGAAGCATACTCTGTTCATAAAAAAAAAATATGGGCTTTTTGAATAAATAGCAAGAACAAAAATTGAAATGCTAACGTTCTCTACTCATTAACTTATGAGTACAATAAATTCTCTCATGTTTTTGATCGTTGTCATGAAATTTTAATACAATCTATCTGAATAGCTATTGATCAAAGTATTAATTTGCATGACTTAAGTTTCAACAAATTGTCTCACTTAGAAATTGTTTTTACATCTTGAACTGTCTACAGGTTATTATTAACTTTTTCTAGCTATTCAATTCATTCAGAATATTTTACCTAGATTTTTTTCTATTCCGAAAATCAGAAATCAGGATGCGACACCTCTTGTTTTTATCCACTGAATTATAATAACGATATTCAATGAGATCTTTCGAAAGTTTTGCAATTTGATAAAGAAGAACTTTACCGGTGGTCGTAATGCATTTCGACGAAAAAATGCTTTACAAGATTCACATGAAATCACATCGAAATTGTAGCCTAAAATGAACCAATTCATAGGTTAAAAATAAGTTCGCAATAGACTCTATACCATAAGCATCATCGCTACAAACAGCACATTTAAGAGAAGGTTTTGGACGTTTACCAGTTGACT
Source organism: Rotaria socialis (assembly GCA_905331475.1). Lineage (NCBI taxonomy): Eukaryota > Metazoa > Rotifera > Eurotatoria > Philodinida > Philodinidae > Rotaria > Rotaria socialis. Next base: position 440,109 of record CAJNYU010002706.1, read on the forward strand.
TGCTATTATTGGTTAAACTAATATTAAATGAAGAATCTGATGAAATGTCATCAGGTGTAAACATCTTCCACAAATCATTTTCTTGTTCTTGTGCCATTTTATATCATTTACTATTTATTGTTTTATATTTAATCCTATTAAATCTAAAAATAAATATAAGATGCCTAATAAATAGCAACAAAAGAAATTTTCGCCTTGTAATTTTATTTTTAAAAGGTTATTTGAAAAATAAAAATTCCATATTTTGTATTGAATAATATGTGCGCATCGTTTTACGTATGACGCTTGATTCACCTACAAAACAAAAGAAAGAAAAAGCGTTTCAAGTAAATACTATGACAGACAGCAGGGTTATCAAGTCGGAGAAAGAAAAGAAAAGAAAAGAAAAGAAACGTGTCCGATGAAAAAAACTGATACATGCTTCAATCTTCGATAATTTGTGCCCTCAATAACGCTATAACGAATATTCTTTCTTTCTCTCGGTATATTGGACGTGTTTTTATTTCTCAACATCATTCGTGTCAGTCGCATTTTTACCTCTACTGTCTAGTTTTAAACATAGATTTATATTTAGTTCGTAGATCTGCTTTTTATACTGATAGGTAAAACTGCGTAGAAAAAAACCTCCGCTGAAACAGGGAGAAATAGAAAGTATTTTTTGACAACAAGACATCCAGGCTCGACAAACAATGTACCACCATCTATTAATAGATCGATGAACGAAATTTCACATTATCCACTTTATTTTATTATACAAACAATCTCCTATCTTCCTTGTTGATAATTGTAAAAGAAAACGTTTTCGATTTCACATTACTTGATCAAACAAAAATTGAATCTTCGATGTTTTGTTGCTTGAGAAAGAAAAACAGGAACTAAATCAATCATAACTATTTGTACACAATAATCATGCATTTTTGTGTGTTGATTAAAATGGTAACTGATAAATACTACGTGTGCCGATATTGATGGCACGCTTCGATGATTCTCCTTCCTTCTCTTTCTGTTCTCTTTCCATTGTTCTAATGTATCTCTCTCCTGTCTCTCTTCTATCTCTCTCCTATATATACGTGCGTCATGTATGAAGTTGTGACACTCTGGAGATGTCAGATGACACAATACACCATCATGCCGACGGGCATAGGCGACACTCTAGTTTTGTCGTTACACTTGGGATAACTTGAAGTAGCCTAATAAACATCTTTGCCGAGAGTGGCACAAGCTACTCTAATCCAGTTGTTCGTTACACTACGGGTGGCGCTTTCCTTTCTTTTTGGAAAGAAAAGCTTTCTGGCTTTCGACTTTCATTTAAAAAAAAGGAAGGAAATGAAAGCCAAAAACCTTCTTTCCTTTTTTCGTCTTCTAGAGGATAGAATTATGTTTCTTGTTCAGTTCCATTTAAAAAAATTAGGAAAAGTCGAAAGAAAGCAAAAGAAAGCGAAAAGAACCCATGTCGTGAAAATCGCCGCGATTTTTGTGATTTTGAAAAAAATCGGCGTAAAGTACTGATTAATCATATTTTACAGAACAGTTAATGATTAAAACATACTTTATCGCAATGTTTGGAGAAAAGAACGATTAATCGTATAATCGCCAAAAAATCATATTGATTAATCGCGATTAATCGAAGCTTGTGTTTTACTCAGATAAAAGTTCTTTGTTAAATAATTTATAATTTGACATATATTCACATCAAATATTTATTATAAATGTATCAAATTCTTGTTTTAGTAGTATAATTATTACAGAACAAAAGGAAGTTTAAAACTAATTTATTTGATGTCAGTAGCATAGCATTCATTTGGTTGGACAATCATCACAACGATCAACGTTTCTATCATTCTTTGTATTCACTAGCTGGTTATAAATTAACTTTTAATTGGATTTTTCTTTAATATTTATTTCGATATTATATCTATTCTTTCTATTGCAAGTAATTGAATTATTTGCGAGCGATCGAGGATCTTTCATGTACTTCAGATCATGTTTGATGAATGTATCTTTCTCGTG